>WNWK01022442.1:0-32549 GCA_009830355.1 Cherax destructor
GTAACTGTGAAAACCTTTCGTATTTTAACTCATGAAAGCGCACTTCCTCTAAAAAGTTGTTTGATGAGAATGGGAGTTTGTTGTTATGATTAAAATAGTGTTTATGTTTAAGGGGATTTGCTTTATGTATTCAATATTTTGCTGTTATGTATTAAAATGGGTTTGCTGTTATGTTTCAATGGGAGTGTTGCTGTTATTATTCTAATGTAGGTTGTTTATGTATTTAATGGGGTTTTTTTTATTTTTCAAGGGGGAGTTTGCTGTTATGTATTTAATGGGAGTTTGCTGTTATGTATTTAATGGAGTGTTGCTGTTATGTATTAAGGGAGTGTTGCTGTTATGTATTCAAAGGGGGAGTGTTATTATGTATTCAAAGGGGGGTGTTGCTGTTATGTATTCTAATGGGGTGTTGCTGTTATGTATTCAAAGGGGGAGTGTTGTTTTTTGTATTTAATGAGAGTGTTGCTGTTATGTATTCTAATGGGGTTTTGCTGTTATGTTTCAAAGGGGAGTGTTGCTGAGATTCTAATGGGGGTTGTGTTATGTATTCAAGGGATGTTGCTTTATTTTTTTTTGGGAGTTTGCTGTTATTATTCAAGGGAGTGTTATTTATGTATTCAAAGGGGGGTTTTGCTTTATGTATTCTAATGGGAGTTTTTTTTATGTATTCTACTGCACCACTTAAGACAATTGACAATGTTTGTTTTGGGGGGGAAACACTTCTTCGTTATAACCCCAGATGGACCCTCAACCGACAGTGAACACATATCAAATACAGGGGCCCCCCGAAAAACGAAATTAATCTTTCCAGGGCTATTTCTCAACACGAAATTTTTAATTGCCCTTTTTCCCAAAAAAAAAAAATACAATTAATCTTTCCAAAAAAATATAATATAAATAACATTTCCCCTTTTTGAAGAGACTTGCAGGCTTGGAAGATGGAGGATGACAGGGCGGGTTTGGGTTGGAAGGGAACCCCCCCCCAAAAGGATTCAGGGTCCTCTCTTGGGGTTACTTCCTTCTTGGTCTTTTAACCCCCTAGGACCAGCTTGAGTCAAAAAACCCTGCCTGGAAAAATAACTTCCAAGTCCTTTTTTTTTCCTTTTACTTTCCTGAAGTGCAACGGCCTGTCACTGAAGGGGTTTCCCCGAAGGCTCATTTCAGCTTGCTCAGGGTGGTGTTTTCACAAAACTCTGTAACCTTACTTTCCCAAAAATTTCCCTTTAAACCCCTCCCCCCTCCTTCTCTCTCTCTCTCCCCCCCTGTGAAGCAATAACCACAGCTGTGGTCTGTTGCTGTTCTAAAAACTCTTGCAGCTCTTCATTGTTAGCTCACCCTGTCCCTCCACCAACTCTTCCACATCCTCACCCTCCCTCCAACCCCAGGGTTTCCCCAAATTTCCCAAAAATTTTTCCAAAACAGGCACAGGGTCGTCAGGGTCAGGGTCAGCCTCAAATCCTTCAAAACCCCTTTTTTTAAACAACCAGCCACAGTGGCCCCCAAGCAAGTTCAAAGTCCTGGAAGTCATTCCTCCCAACCTTACCTATAAGGCCTTGCAATGCACGATATTAAGTGTTTTTTCCAGAACTCTCTTAGGGTCAATTCAAGTCATTGGTCACATTAAAGCATTTGAAACACTGCTTTACAGTTTCTTGAAGTTTAAACCCTTATGGGCTGGATAAGGGTGGTGTTAGGAGGCAAAAATTTTCCTGAAAAATTGAAGTTGTCAGGACAATTTTTGCAAGTTGTGAGGATGAGAGGGCATTGTCAGTACCGGGGGGCACTTGGTCCCAATTTCTTTTCCCGGGGGGATTTCTTACGGGGGGAAACCTCCAGTCACCCATTTTTTAAAAACTCCGTAGTGACCCCCGCCTTGGTGTTGCTTTCCAAGCCCCACAATTTATTCTTGTCAACACTGTGTTTCTTGAAGGGGGTGGGGGTTTTTTGAGTGATACCCAAAGGCTTCACTTTTAAAACACCACTGGTTTTGGGCCCCCTCATAAAGTTTTCCGTCTTTCATAGGCTTGTGTCCTGGTGCCTTTTCCTCCGAGTAAAGAAGGGGCCCGTTGGGCATTTTCTTCAAAAAAGGCCTTTTTTTCACGTTTCCTTTTTGGGGTTCGAATTTTTTGTGTCTGAACCCCAATTTCAAAATTTTTAGCGGTGTTTGTCTGGCTGGCTGCCCCCCATGCCTCAACACTGTGTTTTCCCCGCTTAAACCTGTCAAACCCCTTTGCTGGCTTTAAAATCACTGACTCACCACTGGTTCCAGGCATTGTCTTCCCCAAATCTGTTCCTTCCTTGCCTTTTCACAAAAAAAATCCCCGAAATACTATCCCCTATCTGTTTTTCATTGATCCACACCATCAAAATTCTCAACCTCATCCACTTTTTCGATCTATTTTTGAAAAACAACCCTTGCCTTTTCTTCCTTTTATCTTTTTTCTTTGCCAGGATAGTGCCGATAGTAGATGCCCTTTTCGCATCCCCGGAAATCACCAGGCTCGCCACCCCATATTTTTCAACAATTTTTTCTTCATTCGATGGTGTTCCTCACTTCTTTACCACAGGGGTGCCACTAAAGCTTCTTTGGACCCATGGTGACTTATTTCATGACAATCATAAACCACCAAAAATACAACAAATTTATTGTGAATGTTTGAAAGGCGCGCTGGGTAATGTTCTCTCAATGGGGAAAAAATGTTGACTGGCGTCCTGGGAGGGAGGCGGCGCGGGCAGGCGGACAGGTCTTACTTCCCCCGGCCCATTTTTTTTACCAAAGAAAAAAAAACTCTATGATTTTTTTTTTTATGATCCTTTCGGTCGGGGGGGTACTGTATATATAAACCGGGGAAAAAATAACACCCCATACAGTGGACCCCCCATTCGATTATTTGTTTGAATGCTGTTCAATGCCGTTCCCCAAAGAAAATTTTTCCCAAAGGAATAATGTAAAAATTGATTGTCTTTTGCCCCAAAATACACTTACAAAAACACAAAAAACACTTACATAATTGTTCAAGTTTGGGCAGTCTAACCGGGGTCCCTGCATATTTATGGGCACCCCCCCTGGCATTTTTTTAAAAAAAAAAAAAAAAAAAAGGAGGCCCTCCACATTGCGAGGGGTTTAAAGGTCAAGACCTTTGCGAATCTTGAAAATTTCGAATTTTGGTCCCAAAAAGATGCAGGAAAAAACATAAAATACTGTACTGTACTTCCAATTTTTATGTGCAAAATATTGTAGAGAAATATAATAATAAAATTTACTAAGCCTAAAAACTGCTTCCTTAACCATTGAACCACGAACAATCATAAAACACATGAAAAATCAAAAAATTATACTATACTTTGACTGTCGAACCCCCCAAAAACCCTCCTGGTATGAAAATTTTTAAAAAAAAAAAAAAATTTTTTATGAAATGATGAGAACTTTTCCCTAATGACCCAAAAGTACGAAATTTGATGGAAAACTTAGGGGCGCTCTCGCAAGTTAGTGATCTCCGAATATGCATTGGCGTTTTTCCCCGACTTTGCCCCTACCCCAGCCAATTTCATTGTTCAGTCGCCAAACTCTTTTTTTAGAACCCATTTGTTCTATCTTAGTACAAAAAACCCCAAAACCATGCAACCCCAATAAAGTGGTCGAAAGGGAAATTTGGCCAATTTAATGCAAATAAAAATGTAATTTTAAAAGGGCCCAAATAAACAATGCAGACTTCCTGGCACTAAAATAAGATTTTTTGTTTTAGTCATGTCTTTAGGCCCCTCTTTATTCTTTTTTCTTTTTGATTTTTATTCCACAAAAAAAAGATTTACTGTTATGCAGATCTGCATTTTAAAAAAAATAGTAAAAAAATTCAGTGCATTGGGGAAGATTTCCCCCCGTTGGGGCTGTGGACGCGTGGCGTGATGTGATTTGTTTATTTGAACAATGGCAAAAGAAATTTCCCTATTTTTAGCTCAATTTCAAGGTCCATCATAAAAAATCAAAATCATCTCTAATTCTGTTTTTTTCCATTCTATCAAATGAGAACGAAAAAAAAAAAAACCCTAAATACTATACAAAAAAAACCTCAAATTACGTTTTTTCCAAAAACAGGCTTTTTTTTTTCATTATGCCCCGTGGGGATTTTTGCGCATCCCCAAGCCCCTTCTCCCCCTGGGGGCCCTACTTTCTCCCCTTGATTTGAAGCCCCTGAATTTTTGAGTATAGTGTATATGGGAAACAGGGGCCTAAAATTTCGACTGAAACAGTCAAAGGGTTAATAACAAATAATGAACTGGGCATCTCGAATTTAAGCTCGTGAAAGGGGGAATCGAAAGGGGGCTAGCTGTAATAATCTTTATTTTAAATGAAAAGTGAACCTGGGTGTGTTACGTACTCTGCATCTCTCGATTTCCAATTTCCAAAGTTTCAAATGTTTTAAAGTTACTATGTATATTATACATATTTTTTGTGTTACAATAACATCAAAGGAAAAAAGTGTTGCAGGAAATTTAAGAGTGTTATACCAGAAAACGCAAAAGTTATAAGAAAATGTGATGTTATTGTTGATGTGGAAAACCCTTTTCTGGTGAGGACTGAAGATCAAACAAAAAAGAAAGGGCTAGAAAACATAGGTAACCTTTCCCAAAATACGGTCTATGTACCCAAACAGCACTCCCACTATATCACGCTCTAACTCCCCTTCCTCCCATGGGATTTTTGCCTGGGGATCTACTACAACCAATCCCCTTTAAAACCTTTTAAAAACCCAAAAAAAACTGTTTTGGGGAAAACACCCAAATTCCCGCGAACAACACCGCCTATTTAAAACTTTCAGTGGACCCTTAAAAAAATGAAATCCCCTGAGTCCCCATTTTTAAAAAGGACGATTTTCAAAAACCTTTTCCATAAGTAATTAAACCCAAATTAACTGTTCCCGAAACCAAAAGTATTTAAAAATATTTTTTTTTTAAAAAAGAATTTTTACACGAAAACAATGAGACATGAAATATAAAACAGTTCTTGACACTTCCCTTTTTTGGGAAATTTTTGATGTAAACGGGGGGAGGTAGAGGTTTAAAGTTACAATTGTTTCCCTTCTTTGTCTTTTATACAGTACATTCATTCTTACTTTTAAAAAATTTTTTAGTCTTAATGTGGGGAGAGAGGGTGTAATTTTATTTGTAGGAATTCAGTGTAGGTAGCCTGTAGCGTGGCACGTATGTAGCCCCCACCGGGCTTCACTACCACCATATTTTTACACTACACAGCCAAAATTTTTCCATGTTCAAATGGGGTTTTAAACATTTCAACAACTCCTTTAGATGCCATCATAAACAAAGGGGGAAATAATGAATAATTCATGCCGAGAATTTTAAACAAACGCGTATGATGGGCGGTTACTGCCCCGACGGGGATTTATTTTCTTAATGCTGCATCAGAAAACGTAATGTTTACTCTCCACCCAACTCCCCATCGAAAAGCATATAAACATTGTATCAATGTTTATATCTATATATATAACATGTTCTTATAAATTTGAAGAAAATATCATAGATGGAGTAATGAAAATGTCTATATTAACCTAAAATAAAACATTTAACCTAAATGAATTTGTTTGAGCTTTGGGGGGAAGTAACCCATTTGTGGGGGAAAAATCCTCCTGATGGGGGGGAAAACCCACCTGGTGGGGGAAGTCCCCTGGCTGTTTTGTGGGGTGGAAGACATTGCCTGGTGTGAGGAATACCCCCCCTGGTGGGGAAGTCCCTGGCTGTTTGGGGGGAAAGTATCCTGCCTGGTGGGGGGAAGCCCCTGCCTGGGGGGGGAATCCTGGCTGATTTGGGGGGGGAATACATTGCCTGGTGTGGGAAGTCCCCGCCGGGGGGGAAAGACCCTGCCTGGTGGGGGAAAATACCCTGCCTGGTGGGGGGAAAGCCCTCCCTGGTGTGGGAAGCCCCTGCCTGGTGGGGGGAAGCCCCCGCCTGGTGTGGGGAATACCCTGTCTGGTGTGTTCTTTTTGAATTCTATCGTGTTTCGCATTTTTTAGAAAAACGCGGGCCTCGACTTTTTTTGGGGCCCGGGGGCATTTATCAGTTGGCACTAAAAAAGGGAATAATGATAAAATGTATGGTATGAATGCATGGGTGGCGGTCACTGCTGGAAAACAATGGCACACTACGCTCAATGTGGTGTTTATGCCCGGCGGCAGGGGCCACGTGCGTTTAAAAACCCACTTTTAAAAAGGAAGGGCGATTTTCAAGTTTTTTTTTGCAAAAAAAGGGCGTTTATCTTCCCCGATTCAAAAGGAACGATTTTAAAAGGGTCCACTGTATATAGAACATTAAACCCAATAGTAAAACCTTCCCCTGTTGTACAAAAATTGAAAAATACCACAAGAAAAAATGACCTGTGAACATTTTTTTTTTTATTTGACCGGGGGATAAAAATTCTGGACATAAAATTATGTCAATTGTTACTATAATTGACATATAATTATTTGTCTAAATTTTTTATTGATCCAGGGGATGGGCTCAAAAATCCCAGGTTATTTCTTTTTCATCACTCCTTCCTCTCAAACATCCCTTATAACTACAATAGAACACACAGGCACAACAGGGGAAAAACTTTCTTGACCCCCCCTGTTATCTCCTCTATAAAAAAATAAATGCACAAAGGGGGGAAGATCAAATTCATTTTAACTAAAAAGGTTCCTGTCTAATCAATTTAGAGCTATAAATAAATTTATCTCCCAAACAACAGCCCCAACAATGTTCAATTCTGAAATCAATTAACCAGTCTGGAACAAAAAAAATCCCAATTTTTGACCACTAAACCCTACAATTTAAAAACAATTAAATTTTTTTAAAATATTTAAATTATACCAATAACAATTTTTTTCCCTTTTAAAAAAATCTTATTAAATTTTTGCTCCTTTTTTTTATAATTTTTAAAAAAGTTTAAAAATTTCCCCCTCCTTGATCTATGTCTAGTTTTAAGAAAAATTAGTCTGAGGAAAAAAGAAGCTAGTTTTCTTTGAGCTTAATAATATCTTATAACATCAAAAACCCACATTGTACATTATGCAAAGGAAAAAACAGCCTCCCTCACTTAATGATGGAGTTGCATTCCAAACCCTTTAAAAAAATTCAAAGTGAGAAGCATACTATAATGGTAGTGGGTTTGTGTCCTATCTTTGATATTGTTTTAATTCATCTTTACCCTTTTTATAACATTTAGATCTACAGTGGACCCCCAAAAACCCCCGGAAATTAAAATTGAAGTATAATTTTAAAATGTTTTTGGAAGGTTTTTTTTGGGGGCTAAAAGGCTCCATTACATTATTTTTGGGGGAAATTCGTTGGGTTTGGGATTTTACAGGCTTTGAAAATTTGTTATTTCCCGGGGCCCCCTGTTTTTTTAAATGTTTATACAGTAGTGTTTTAATTTATTAAACAGTAGAAAAACGCTCTAATATACATTATTTAGATATATCTGGTCAGGGCCCCCCAAATTTTAATTTTAAAACACGTAGCTAAGTGGGGGAAAATTCAGTGGCCCCATAAGAAACTTTTTCCAAAAAGCCGTCGGGGGTTTATAAAAAAATTTTTCCCTTCCCTTTTACTGTTTGGGGTTTACGTCTTACGAAATTTTTGACATATTTATACCCCAAAATTTTCGAAAAAAAGGGGGAAAAACTGATAGGCCTACATGTGAGAAAGGGGGTTTCGTGGTGGGTGTGCATAAAAAAAAATGGGGACTCGGGGGCAGGGGAGCCCCTTTTAGTCCTTTCCCCCGGGGGGGTAAAGTACCTCACTCCCGGCCCCGTGGAGGCCTTTTTTAAAGATAGTTGTAACAGCGTGGAAGTGCCAATGAAATAATTCCATGGTTTTCAAAAGGGGGACAGAGTGCCCAGGATAAAAATTAGTGATAAAAAACCCCGATGCCCCCCCCCCCCACCCGGTGTGCCGCCATTCCGTTCACCTGTCCAAAAACAAAAAAGGGGAAAATTTTCAACGTGTAGAAGACTGGGGAGCAGTGTATGATGACAGTGTTTTAAAACAAAAGCAGTTCTAGTGGCGACAGGGGAGATTTTTCCCCGTGGGGCAGATGAAACCCTGCGTTCTGGTGGGCCATATGCTTTCCAAAAAAAGGGTAAATCTCAGCATCTCTTACCCCAACAAAATTGATTGTAGATGACGATATTTTACAAGGGGGGTATAATTTCGGGGGAGGGGGTAGTGGGGGTTGGCGGTGGAAAGGGCATGCCCAGGGGGGGACGCTGCCCCCTGCTCTCAGCAAAACCCCCCCCCCTTCCCCCGCACAACCAAAACCCCGAAAAAAACCATAAAACCAGCAGACCGCATCTGGGATTGGGAGCAAGGTGACTTTTTTAATCCCCTGTTTTATGAAGCACAAAGTGGTGGGATTTTACACTTGGGAACAATTACTGAACTAGAATGCTTTCGATTCTTGATAAAACCCCCTATGGACAATTGCAGGAAACAACACATATATAGTCACCATGGCAAACCATTTCTTTCACCAATTCAGGCTGGGGAGGACACAACTGTGGCAGAGATGTATTTTTTGCCAATAATGCTATCCACATATGGGCCTGTCACCCTTCGGTCGACAAACGCCTATTTCAACCCCGGTTTTAGTGATATTATACCAGTGAACTTTTTTTTATACTTTGCGTATGCTGCATTCTCTGACAAAACAAGGCCTGACAGAAACGACGGTTATATATGATCGGAATGTGTTCATGTACCTGGAAACAAAAAGTGCTGTATGTAATACCTTCAGGAAGTTTTATTATGAGTCTTTGATTTGTTCAAAGGTAGACTGCGTTCACAGTATATCCAAGCAAAGAGGAAACCTTTGGTATAAAGTTATTTGTCTGTGTGATTGCAAAAGTGGTCTGGTTCTGGATCTTTGGACACTGGCAGTAATACATTGGGAGACCATGAAGTTGGGTATCTCTGGTGATGGTTAGAACAATGATGGAACCATATCTTGGAAGGGGATATATTATATACTGATAACTGGTACACGGCCCTTTACCAGTGATTTCTTGCAATGAACATGACAGATTGAAAAGTGCGTGCAAATCAAAACAATCCTGGTTTGGCTGGTGGGGAGTGAATCAGGTGTTTCTGCAAAATTCCCATTTGGGTGGAAAGACAAACGTGATGTCCTTGTTGCATCAGTTCAAAGACAGAAATGGTAGACAGTGGAAGACAAAAGAGAACCAATAAACCCCATTCTAAAACCTGCGCTGTGATGGATACAACCTCAATATCGTTAGTGGACAAAACATGCAGTTTGGGGTTTTTCATTTGTATGCAAAAGAAAGTGGTAATAAAACCTTTTCCATCTTCTTTGACATTTCCATGCTGAATGTTATAACATTACAAGTTGGAAACAACAAACCCAAAATGGGAATTTTGTTTGTCAGTCATCAGACAAATAATATTAAATCCAAGAAACAACCGTGCAATGACCAGCGCCCACAAAATTATCAAACATGCCCTTCGCTGAGGCCTGGGTCACTACCCCATACAACGCCTCTCCTCCAAGAAAAATGCTCAGAAGAGGTGTTTTGTCTGTAAACATACCACAAAACCCAAAAACCCAGAGACACTCGTTTTATTGTGAGGATGTAAAGTACCCTGTGCATATACCCATGTTTAAAAGAATTCCACAAGCTGGGAGTTCTAGGAAAGTGTCCAGTGACTGTATATTTGTATATATATTTAGAACAATAGAATGTTTTTTGTCGTTGTTTGTTTGTGTAAACAAGTTTTGTAAACAATATAAACATACTAATGTTTGTAATTATTGTGGTACAACGAGTGTATATATATACATTCCCTTACTGTGGTCTCCGGCCACATAAGAACATAAAAAAAAAATAGTGAAAAAACAAGAAATCTCGGAATGGAAGTAAACAGAAGTTTGAGTCGGGAATTCGCCGCTGTTGCCATACGTGGCTCATATTCTGCCAACTACGCCTCCATATCTCGGTAAGTACTGATCCCAAAAATTTGTTTTAGGCTTAAAACAATCAGCAAAATAATCCTAACATTTTGGTAAGAATTTTTTTTCGAACATTTCCCGACATAGAATGACAGTTTCAGAAAGGGGTCTCCAATAGTGAAAGGGTTAAGGAATAATGTCACATAGGTTAGTCTATTTCAGACCCCCAAAAATACACTTCCACAAGCCACAATATTATCTTACATAATTGTACAATTTCCGGTGTTCGTTACTCGGGGTCCACTGTATTGTATTTGCATACCTGTCATTTAAAGCCCTTATGTGGACCCCTAACGAAGCACCCGGAAATCATTTATGTAAGTATAATATTGTAAGTGGAAAGTGATTTTGGGGGTCTGAAATATACTAACCTCGTGACATTATTTCTTAAGGAAGTAAATTCGTTCGTAATGGCACTTGAGCAGGCTTCTGGAATGAATTTTGCTCGTTAGGCGGGGGTCCACTGTATTGTTATTTATGAGGTTGTAGTGTGGTTCAATTATCAAAAGTAATAATTCTAACAACAAAGGAATATAAAAGTGATACGACTTCTATAGTTTTGAATATTTAGTGACAAAGTGATACTCAGAAAATATTGATAAAACCCTGATGACCCTTGACCATCCACTTCTCAGGATGGCCTGTATGGAACATGTCCAGCTTTACAACGCCGTGTGTAAATAAGTGTTTAAGTAAGTTTATTTAGGCACAGGTACACAAAAGTACAATTATCATACATAGTGGTTAATTACCCCACCAGGATAACCCAAGTCACTTTGACTTACAGTGGACCTGCTATTCGGAACATTCTTCATTCAGAATGCTGTTCAAGTGCTGTTACCAAACAAATTTATTCTCATAAGGAATTATGTAAATTAGATTGGTCCATTTCAGACCCCCAAAATACACCTATAAAAGCACTTACAATAATAAACTTACATAAAAGGGCGAGTTTGGAGTGTTGGAATAGCGAGGGTCCACTGTATTTGTGTTATCGCGGTGGGTAAGTTACACTATGTATGATAACATACTTTTGTGTACCTGTGTCTAAATATACTTACTTAGTGACTTACAGCATTGTATTATTATTATAATCAGGAGCGCTAAACCCGTATGATTATACAGCGCCTGTGAGGGATGTAAAAGGTATTCAGGCTTAATTCAGGGAACTGGAACAAAGATCCAATTCCCTAGAACAAGAGCCTGACTAGCATCAAGGAACCTTCCTTGAGGGCTACAGCATTGTAAAGCCGAACATCACTTTCAGTCACTAATGTTCAAAACCACAGAACTCATTATCACTTCCATATTCGATGTTGTTACAACTATCACTTGGTAAGAGATGATTCCCAATTTGCCTGCGAGTAAGATTTTGTCAACCACGAGGCATGGTTAACAGAGGTACAATAAAGATACCCAGATGTTGCATGTGTGTAATTCTTCATGTTGTCAGTACAGTATACCAAACATGTACAACTTGTCAGACTGCAACATTATGGAATCTTGGCTCAGAGAACATCTCCACAACCTACTTAGCTACTACTGACCTGTCCCTCGGGTATGACCTACTTCCACTGGGGTATCCCACCTACCAGTGGCAGCGTCTTCGTCTGCTACAACTCCCTCACCTGACGCCACCATGTAAGCACCAATCTTCATGCCTGTGCTTCAGATTCTTCACGTATGGTACTCTTCACCAACTCCAAGGCTGAGGACTGATTACCTCATCTTTCGTATATAGTTCTACTGTCTTGTACTGATAAAGCCACTGGATGGCTAAACATCTACAATAAAGATACCCAGATCTTGCACATGTGTCTAATTCTTTACACAGGGTACTGAATATGATGTTCCCACAATGCAATGCGGATGCCCGATTTTTGTATACAGTGGTCCCTCGGTTTCGTGCATCTCCAAACTCGAACATTTATGTAAGTGTATTTTCATAAGTGCTGTTGCAAGTGTATTTTTGGGGGTCTGAAATAGACTAACCTACGTGACATTATTTCTTGAGGAAGTAAATTCGTTCGGTAATGGCACTTAAGCAGCATTCTGGAATGAATTTTCGGCAAAACCGAGGACCACTGTACTGCGCACACTGACCACATAGACCCATTCTCTTACATGTAGGCCTTCCAGCCCTCTTGCTCTAAATTTGAAGCCACTAGAATTTACATGTAGTGCCATGGCATGGACCTTGAAAGAGTTAACAACAATCACATTAGAAGACTGTCAGCTCTCAGTTAACATTGGTTGGTTTAATAACAGTCACAAGACTGTCAGCTCTGCCTATAATACACACAACGTTGCTGATGCAATTGAACAATTGATCTTCCGCTTCTAGCGTAAATAACTTACCTTAACTTCCGGCAGAAACAACCGGCCAAGAAAATTCCTGAGATGTAAATTTACCAATAGTTTTGTACTAACAGCCAGGCAGATATACAGTGGACCCTCGGTTAGCGGCCGTTCCTGTTAGCGGCCAACTCGGTTAGCGGCCGGTTTTACGGCTCCCGGTTAGTGGCCGTTATTCCGGTTAGCGGCCGTATTGGACGCGTCAACCCGCCGGCTGGGGACGCTTGTGCTTCAGTTTGTTTGTGTCTCTCAGTACGTAAGGAAGCTTCTGCTCATTCATACAAACATTTCGCTTGTTTTCCATTTTTTTTTGCCAGTGCAACTGCGAAATAAGTAACCATGGCTCCCAAGAAAGTTCCTAGTAAAGTTCCTGTGGCAAAGAGAGTGAGAAATACCATGGAATTTAAGAGAGAAGTGATTGAGAAATATGAGAGTGGTATCGGGTGCTGGAACTTGCCAGGATGTTTGGGAAAACAAATCAACAATTACAACCATCCTGTCAAAGAAAGAACAGATCAAGAAGGCTGATGTTGCCAAAGGAGTAAATGTGCTTACGAAACAAAGGTCACCAATAATGGAACAAATGGAAAAGTTATTGTTATTGTGGATTAAAGAAAAACAAATAGTGGGAGACAGTGTAGTGGAGTCTGTTATTTGTGAGAAGGCAAGGCGTTTGCATGAAGATCTTGTGAAGAAAACTCCTGGAACAAGTGCTGCTGGTAGTGAATTTAGGGCCAGCAAAGGCTGGTTTGAGAGATTTAAGAAGCATAGTGGCATACACAGTGTTGTAAGGCATGGTGAGGCTGCAAGTTCAGACAAACATTCTGCTGAAAAGTTTGTGCAGGAATTTCAGGACTACATAAAGAGTGAAAATCTGAAACCCCAACAAGTGTTTAACTGTGACGAAACAGGCCTGTTTTGGAAGAAAATGCCCAACAGGACCTACATCACGCAGGAGGAAAAGACACTGCGTGGACACAAGCCTATGAAAGACAGGCTAACTCTCATGTTGTGTAGCAATGCAAGTGGGGATTTCAAAGTGAAGCCTTGACTCGAGTATCACTCTGAAACTCCCAGAGTGTTCACGAAACATAATGTTCACAAGAAAAGATTGTGTGTGATGTGGAAATCAAGTCAAAATGCATGGGTCACAAGGTCAATTTTCAAAGATTGGGTTGATGATGTGTTTGGCCCAAGTTTGAAAAAATACCTTCAGGATAACAATTTGGGACTCAAGTGCCTCCTGATACTGGACAATGCTCCTGCACATCCTCCAGACTTGGAAGACCAAATGTCTAGGGACTTCAAATTTATAAAAGTGAAGTTCTTGCCTCCTAACACCACTCCTCTTCTCCAGCCCATGGACCAGCAGGTCATTTCTAACTTCAAGAAACTGTACACCAAAGAGTATTTCAGAAGTGCTTTGAAATGACCTCAGACACTGAATTGACCCTTAGAGAGTTCTGGAAGATTCACTTCAATATCTACAACTGCATAGGCCTTATAGGTAAGGCTTGGGAGGAGTGACTACCAGGACTTTGAACTCTGCTTGGAGACCACTGTGGCCAGATTGTGTCCAACAGAGGGATTTTGAAGGATTTGCAGCAGACGACCCTGTGCCTGTTGTGGAAGATATTGTGACATTGAGGGAACAGCCTGGGGTTGGAGGAGAGTGGTGAGGATGTGGAAGAGTTGGTGGAGGACCACAGGGTAGAGCTAACAACTGGAAGAGCTGCAAGAGCTTCATCTGGAACAGCAACAGACCACAGCTCAGGAACTTGCTTCACAGGAGGAGGAAGAGAGAGAGGAGGTGCCTTCTTCAGTGATTAAGGAAATGTGTGGAATGTGGAATAGGTTACAAAGTTTTGTTGAAAAACACCATCCTGACCAAGCTGAAACAAGCCATATTTGCAACATGTTTAGTGACAAAACCTTGTCCCATTTCAGGAAATGTTAAAGAGGCGCCAAAAACAGAGCACTCTGGACAGTTATTTTTCTAGACAAGGTTCTAGTGACTCTCAAGCTGGTCCTAGTGGCATTAAAAGAAAAAGAAGGAAGTAACCCCAGAGAGGACTTGTTACTGAAGTCCTTTTGGAGGATTCCCTTCCAAAACTAACTCCTCTCTATTTCCTCCTCCCTATCTTCCAGAAGCCAGCATTAGTCTTCAATAAAGGTATGTAATACTAATTTAATTGTTAAATTATTTTTGGTGAATATTTTGTCTGGAACGGATTAATTGTATTTACATTAATTCTTATGGGGAATATTATTTGGTTAAAGGCCATTTCGGTTAAAGGCCTAGCTCCTGAACGGATTACGGCCGCTAACCGAGGGTCCACTGTACTATGAAACTAATTGAAGTTTAAGCTTAAGGGCCCCTAATCCCGGTGGGGCCCAGAAGCCACTTTAGTCCACACTGTTTAAAAATTTTGGGTCCACTGTATGAGAAGGGTTTTTAAAAATAATAATAATAATATAGTGTAATTCAATACAAAATAATAGTTAAAATAAAAATTGAGAGGTTATTAAAGTATCACATAAGCCTAGCTGTTGTAGGCCTAGCTGTTGCTGGTTGCCATGGTGACCCCATATCAGTTCAAGCTTCAGGGTCCCATAACAGTTCCAGCTTCAGGGCCCCATAACAGTTCAAGCTTCAGGGACCCCATAACAGTTCCAGCTTCAGGGGCCCCATAAATGTTCAAGCTTCAGGGTCCCATAACAGTTCAAGCTTCAGGGACCCCATAACAGTTCCAGCTTCAGGGCCCCATAACAGTTCCAGCTTCAGGGCCCAATAACAGTTCCAGCTTCGGGGGCCCCATAACAGTTCCAGCTTCAGGGACCCCATAACAGTTCCAGCTTCAGGACCCCATAACAGTTCCAGCTTCAGGGCCCCATAACAGTTCCAGCTTCAGGGCCCCATAACAGTTCAAGCTTCAGGGCCCCATAACAGTTCCAGCTTCAGGGACCCCATAACAGTTCCAGCTTCAGGACCCCATAACAGTTCCAGCTTCAGGGCCCCATAACAGTTCAAGCTTCAGGGCCCCATAACAGTTCCAGCTTCAGGGCCCCATAACAGTTCCAGCTTCAGGGCCCCATAACAGTTCAAGCTTCAGGGCCACAAAATGTAGTTCCCCACTGTCCACCAGAGTACAGTAGAGGATGATTGGTTGATCTACAGTAGTTCTCCGGTTTGTGTTGTTCCACGTCTTATGATATTGCAACTTAAGAACCAACTAGCGACTTACCAATGTTCACATGTCGTACCATTGGTGCAAATACTGAGTTAAGAAAAATACTGCGAATATATCACACAACAAGTGGGATTCGAACCCATGTCAGGGGAGTCCTGAAACTCACGGGACAGTGTGAGTTTGCAATTGTTTTTTTACGATTTTGTGAGTCAGTGTATAATCGTGTTATTTCGTAAGTCATGCTATGTAACATTTTTCATGGCAATTTTTCACCAAATTTGTTCATATTTTGTGTTGTTTATATTGCATAAAAATATCCCAGGAAAGATATCCCTGTATTTCATAACCACAGCCTCCTCTACCTCAATGATCAAAGGTATCCCTTTATCTTATAACCCCAGCCTCCTCTATCTCAGCACATACAAAAGGAATAGAGAGAGTGACACAAGTTGATAACAAAGTTCAATATCAGTGTTGAAGGTATATAGACAATCAGAAGATGTATAGACAATCAGAACAGCCACACACAAGGTTCACATGGAACCTAATATTCTATTTTCTCGACTAAAATTGACAACGTGGCATCTATGCCTAAACCAGAGCAGACATTCTGGTTACTGAGATGCACCAGCTCTGAAAGTTTGAAGCCAGTCTGACAGACTATTCTTCAGTCATCACGCAGAGATTTAATAACCAAAATAGCAGAGAACTTTATTTCAAAACTGGTGGAAATTGCATTCTCCAGCTATCAGTGTTGAAGGTTTGAAGTTGATCTGACAGACCATTCTCAGATATCAGTGTTGAAATTTTGAAGTTGATCTGACAAACCTTCTCCAGCTATCAGTGTTGAAGGTTTGAAGTTGATCTGACAGACCATTTTCCAGCTATCAGTGTTGAAGGTCTGAAGTTAATCTGACAGACCATTCTCCAGTTATCAGTGTTGAAAGTTTGAAGTTGATCTGAAGAGTCATTCCTTAGATAATGCCCAATCTGCTTAATAAAACTGACATTAAAATTGACAGATTAAAACTGACACAACCCAAAATCAACGTGAAACTTCCCTTGAGGGGAAAACATCAATACTAAAAGTTTGAAGCCTAGCAGAAGATGCATTCTCCAGGTATTGTAAAGACTCCAACAAAAACTAGTTTATCAACCATCTTAATTAACCCTTTGAGGGTCGGTCCCGTACTAGTACGTCAGTG
Source organism: Cherax destructor (assembly GCA_009830355.1). NCBI lineage: Eukaryota > Metazoa > Arthropoda > Malacostraca > Decapoda > Parastacidae > Cherax > Cherax destructor. Next base: position 16,773 of record WNWK01022442.1, read on the forward strand.
CAGCCAGGGTCGGTCACGTACTTGTATGCCTAAATTCTAGTGCCTTCAAATCTTGTGGAAGAAAGCTGGCAGGCATACATATGAAAGAATGGGTCTGCGTGGTCAGTGTGCGCAGTATAAAAAAAATCCTGAAGCACGCAGTGCATAATGAGAAAAAAAAAACTGACCGTTTTTTTGGTTTAAAACAGCGACTTTCGGGTGTATTTTCGTATGGTATTTGTGGTTGTATTCTGGTTTTCTTTGTCTCTTTCGATAGAATGGAAGATATACTATAGAAATGGTGATGATTTTGATTGGTTTTACGATGATAAGTACAGTGGTACCTCGACTTACGATGGTCCCCAAACTCACCCTTTTATGTAAGTTTATTTTTTTAAATGCTTTTGTAAGTGTAATTTTGGGGGTATAAAAGGACTAGTCTATTTTACAACATTTCTTAAGGAGATAAATTCGTTTGGTAATGGCACTTGAACAGCATTCTGGAATGAAAAAATATCGTAAGTCGAGTACCACTGTACCTTGAAACTGAGCGCAAAATAACGAAAATGTTCGATTTTTGTCGATGTTCATGAGTAAACAAATCACACCATGCGTCCAATACACATCAACTGGCATGTCTAATATTCTTGCACAAGTGCACTGATATTATTTATACCGTTTCTACAATGATGCAGTTGAATACATAATAAATTTTTTTTTTTTGTGAGAATAAAAATTCAAAATCGAAAGCAAAAGTAATGTAAAAGGGCCTTGAGACGTGACTAATGAACAGAAAAGATGTTATTTTAGTGCCATGAATGTCTGCATTGTTTATTCTGGACCCTATTTTGAAATTGGCATCGTTTGAAATTGTGTGAAATTGGCCAAATTGCCTTTTTCTGACCACTATTTTGGGTAGTTGCAATTGGTAAATTGGAGGTTTCTTGTACTAATCGATAGAAGAAATGGAGTTCTAGCGAAATAGCTATAATTGTAGTAGACAGAACCATTGAAATTTGCCGAAAATAGGGCTCAAAGTGGGCGAAACCGCCGACGCGTAAATGTCATCGATACCGCTAAATTCGAGAGCATAACTCCGTTAGTTTTCCATCAAATTTCATAATTTTGGTGGCGTTATGATGGGAAAAAAGATTCTCTATCATTTCATAAGAAATTTTTTTTTTTTTTTTTTTAAATTTTCGACCCTGAGAACAAGTTCGGAGAGGGCCTCTCGACCCTCAAAGAGTTAACCGACATTAAGAAGTAACATCTTAATCAAGATGCATTGGTCAATAAAGATTGGTACCCAAACAACATCTTAAATAAGAAGCATCGGTCAATAAAGATTGGTACCCAAACTTCCATATTTGACAAAAACATTGTAATATAAAAAAATATTTTCACCTGAACAATCCAACGTTTTCTACTTGTGAATTGTTCCAGTCATGGTATGGTGGTTTGTTCCATAGGTGGGTTAGTTGTAAATTGTTCGTCATGGTATGGTGGTTTGTTCCATAGGTGGGTTAGTTGTAAATTGTTCGTCATGGTATGGTGGTTTGTTCCATAGGTGGGTTAGTTGTAAATTGTTCCAGTAATGGTATGGTGGTTTGTTCCATAGGTGGGTTAGTTGTAAATTGTTCCCGTCATAGTATGGTGGTTTGTTCCATAGGTGGGTTAGTTGTAAATTGTTGCAGTCATGGTATGGTTTGTTCCATAGGTGGGTTAGTTGTAAATTGTTCCAGAAATGGTATGGTGGTTTGTTCCATAGGTGGGTTAGTTGTAAATTGTTCCAGTATTGGTATGGTGGTTTGTTCCATAGGTGGGTTAGTTGTAATTTGTTCCAGTAATGGTATGGTGGTTTGTTCCATAGGTGGATTAGTTGTAAATTGTTCCAGTAATGGTATGGTGGTTTGTTCCATAGGTGGGTTAGTTGTAAATTGTTCCAGTCAAGATATGGTGGTTTGTTCCATAGGTGGGTTAGTTGTAAATTGTTCCAGTCAAGGTATAGTGGTTTGTTCCATAGGTGGGTTAGTTGTAAATTGTTCCAGTAATGGTATGGTGGTTTGTTCCATAGGTGGGTTAGGTGTAAATTGTTCCAGTAATGGTATGGTTTGTTCCATAGGTGGGTTGTAAATTGTTCCAGTAATGGTATGGTTTGTTCCATGGTGGGCTAGTTGAAAATTGTTCCAGTCAAGGTATTGTGGTTTGTTCCATAGGTGGGTTAGTTGTAAATTGTTCCTGTCAAGGTATGGTTTGTTCCATAGGTGGGTTAGTTGCCAATTGTTCGTCATGGTATGGTTTGTTCCATAGGTGGGTTAGTTGTAAATTGTTCCAGTAATGGTATGGTGGTTTGTTCCATAGGTGGGTTAGTTGCCAATTGTTCCAGTAATGGTATGGTGGTTTGTTCCATAGGTGGGTTAGTTGTAAATTGTTCCAGTAATGGTATGGTGGTTTGTTCCATAGGTGGGTTAGTTGTAAATTGTTCCAGTAATGGTATGGTTTGTTCCATAGGTGGGTTAGTTGTAAATTGTTCGTCATGGTATGGTGGTTTGTTCCATAGGTGGGTTAGTTGTAAATTGTTCCAGTAATGTTATGGTGGTTTGTTCTATAGGTGGGTTAGTTGTAAATTGTTCCAGTCATGGTATGGTGGTTTGTTCCATAGGTGGGTTAGTTGTAAATTGTTCCAGTAATGGTATAGTGGTTTGTTCCATAGGTGGGTTGTAAATTGTTCCAGTAATGGTATGGTTTGTTCCATAGGTGGGTTAGTTGTAAATTGTTCCAGTAATGGTATAGTGGTTTGTTCCATAGGTTTGTTAGTTGTAAATTGTTCCAGTCAAGGTATGGTGGTTTGTTCCATAGGTGGGTTAGTAGTAAATTGTTCCAGTAAAGGTATGGTGGTTTGTTCCATAGGTGGGTTAGTTGCCAATTGTTCCAGTAATGGTATGGTGGTTTGTTCCATAGGTGGGTTAGTTGTAAATTGTTCCAGCAATGGTATGGTGGTTTGTTCCATAGGTGGGTTAGTTGTAAATTGTTCAAGTCATGGCATGGTGGTTCGCTCCATAGGTGGGTTAGTTGTAAATTGTTCTAGTAACGGTATGGTGGTTTGTTCCATAGGTGGGTTAGTTGTAAATTGTTCCAGTAATGGTATGGTTTGTTCCATAGGTGGGCTAGTTGAAAATTGTTCCAGTCAAGGTATGGTGGTTTGTTCCATAGGTGGGTTAGTTGTAAATTGTTCCAGTCAAGGTATGATGGTTTGTTCCATAGGTGGGTTAGTTGCCAATTGTTCGTCATGGTATGGTTTGTTCCATAGGTGGGTTAGTTGTAAATTGTTCCAGTAATGGTATGGTGGTTTGTTCCATAGGTGGGTTAGTTGTAAATTGTTCCAGTAATGGTATGGTGGTTTGTTCCATAGGTGGGTTAGTTGTAAATTGTTCCAGTTAAAGTATTAAAGCTTGGTCTTCCTTCAAGTCTTAGTCTAGTCATCAAGCTTGGTCTTCCTTCAAGTCTTACTCTAGTCATCAAGCTTGGTCTTCCTTCAAGTCTTACTCTAGTCATCAAGCTTGGTCTGCCTTCAAGTCTTAGTCTAGTCACCAAGCTTGGTCTTCCTTCAAGTCTTACTCTAGTCATCAAGCTTGGTCTGCCTTCAAGTCTTAGTCTAGTCATCAAGCTTGGTCTTCCTTCAAGTCTTAATCTAGTCATCAAGCTTGGTCTTCCTTCAAGTCTTACTCTAGTCATCAAGCTTGGTCTGCCTTCAAGTCTTAAGAACATAAGAAAGAAGAACACTGCAGCAAGCCTACTGGCTCATGCGAGGCAGGTCCAATTCTCCCACCAGCCTAAGCCAATGCCCCGACCCAGCCAGGTCAGGTTACATTCACTTAAGAAAGGAGCATCTGACCTAGTAGCACAAGCTAGTCAGGACCAACTCACACCCACCGAACCCACTCATATATTTATCTAGCCTATTTTTAAAATTACACAATGTTTAGCCTCTATAACTGTACTCGGAGTTTGCTCCACTCATCGACAACTCTATTACCAAACCAATGCTTTCCTATATCCTTCCTGAATCTGAATTTATCCAACTTAAAGCCATTGCTGCGAGTCCTGTCAATACTAGATATTTTTAGCACACTATTTACATCCCCTTTATTTATTCCTGTTTTCCATTTATACACCTCAATCATATCCCCCCTAATTTTACGCCTTTCTAGAGAGTGCAGATTCAGGGCCCTCAGTCTATCCTCATACGGAAGATTTCTGATACATGGGATCAACTTTGTCATCCTCCTTTGTATGTTTTCCAGAGCATTTATATCCATTCTGTAATATGGTGACCAAAACTGTGCAGCATAATCTAGATGAGGCCCAACCAAGGATATATAGAGTTGAAGAACAACCTGAGGACTCCTATTATTTATGCTTCTTGATATGAAGCCAAGGATTCCGTTCGCTTTATTGCGAACACTTATGCACTGCTGTCTTGGTTTTAGATTACTGCTAACCAAAACTCCTAAATCCTTTTCGCAATGAGTAGTATTAACCCTTTCGGGGATTTGGTCGTACAAGTACGTCTTACGCGCTGTAGTTATTGACGTACTAGTACGCATAAATTCTAGCGCCTTCAAATTAAGCGCGAAATGGCTGGTAGGCCTAGTGGTGCGAGAATGGGTCTGCGTGGTCAGTGTTCACTGTAGGAAAAAAATCGGGGACCCAGTGGTGCATTGTGGGAATGCCATGTTAGTACACCCTGATCACCATGCCTGACGGTAAGAAACTTCTCACTCCTCAGCGAATTGGAACACTTTTGTTCCCCAGTGACAGTTCTAACACCGATGGGAGTGTCAGTGATGATGAGTTTCAAGGTTTTGAGGAGGTTGTGACCGAAACTAATGACCATAATACCGGTAATATTGAGGAAAACCCAGACGACCCTCAGCCGTCCACCTCCGGTGTTGTGGCATCTTGTTCACACTCAATTGTTCCAGGACGAAAGAGGAAACTGTTATTTACTCATATCCCAGACTCTGATGTGAGCAATGGTGATGATAGTGATAGTGAATATGAACTCCAAGCTCTTCAAAACAGTTCCAGTAGCGAGAGTGGAGCAGAATATTCTCCAGTGAAGCGTCAGTATATACGACGGTATATGCGCTCTGGTAGCGTGCCATATGCTGTTCCAAGGGGAAGGAGTACATCTCGGAGTACATCCCATGGGCGTACAACAGGAAGTGATAGTGAAAATGAAGATGATAGTGTTGCAATTGGAATGAGAAATGTGCATGCATCTGGTAGTGGTAGTGGTGGTGGAGCCAGGCGCGAGGCACCAGCAGTGGACCATGCTGGCATCGACGCTGCCGAGTCAGCTCAGTTACAACAAAGGACATCCGCACCCACCCACCAACCCCCACAACCACAACCTCCACTTCCACAACCCCCACAACCACCTGTAAATATCCAGTACCCACCAGCAGACCACACCTGGGATTGGAAGGACGCTGACAATTTTATTCCCAATCCCCATCAGTTTGATGGAAGTCAAAGTGGAATACGCCCATCTTGTCCACTTGGGAACAATGCCAGTGAACTGAAATGTTTCGAGTAATTTTTTGACGATCCCCTGATGGAAATTATTGTCAGGGAAAGCAACAGATACTACGAGAACAACATAGCAAACACAATACTTTCACCAACATCACACCTCAACAAGTGGAAAGAGGCAACTGTGGCTGAGATGTACTTGTTCTTTGCCACAATAATGCTTATGCCACATGTGTATAAGCACCATGTCAAATCATACTGGTCGACAGACCGCCTGATTGCAACACCAGGTTTCAGTGATATAATATCAGTGAATCTATTTGTGCTACTGTTACGTATGCTCCACTTTTCAGACAAAACCAGGCCTGACAGAAACGACAGGTTATATAAGATTAGGAATGTGTTTCTGTATCTGAAAGATAAATTCAATATGCATTTTATCCCTTCAGGAAGCTTGTTAGTGACGAGTCACTGATTCTGTTCAAAGGTAGACTGTCGTTCAAGCAGTATATACCAAGCAAGAGGAAACGCTTTGGTATAAAGTTGTTTGTGCTTTGTGATTGCTACAGTGGTATTGTATTGGATATTATTGTGTACACTGGAAGTAATACATTGAAAGATACCAGGAAGTTACTGGGTATCTCTGGTGATATGGTTAGAACAATGATGGAACCATATCTTGGTAAGGGGCATACGTATATTATATACTGATAACTGGTACACAAGCCCCTCCCTCAGTGATTTTTTGCGAGTGAACTTGACAGATGTGTGTGGTACAGTGCGTGCAAATCATAAGCATATGCCTAGGTTCAATGCAGGCACTCGTAGAGGTGAGGTGCAGGCGTTTGCTGCCAATGACATCATGGCATTTCGGTGGCATGACAAACGAGATGTCACACTGTTGTCATCAATTCACCCTAACGAAATGACAGACACTGGCAGGGTGAGTAGAGAGACCAATGAACCCATTCTAAAACCTGCAGCTGTGATGGACTACACACTCAATATGCGCTTAGTGGACAAATGCGACATGCAAATTGGGTTTGCTGATTGTGTTCGCAAGAGTTACAAGTGGTACATAAAACTCTTTTTTCATATTCTGGACATTACCATGCTCAATGCTTATAATATTTATAAGTTGAAGACCACAAAACAAACCACCATATGGGAAATTTTGTTTGTGTCATCAGACAAATAATATTCAAGTACAAAGGAGCAACACCTGCAATAGAAACCCGCCCAACACCAGGTTATCAACACCTACCCTCTCGTCTGAGGCCTGGTGGTGATCACTTCCTAACAAAACTGCCTGCTACTGCTTGCAAGAAAAAGGCTCAGAGGAGGTGTTTTGTCTGTGCACATACAAAAAAACGCCCACAACAACGCAAAGACACTCGTTTTATGTGTGTGGAATGTAAAACACCACTATGCATGGAACCATGTTTCAGAGACTTCCACAGGCTGCCGAACTTCTAGAAACATGTCCAGTGACTATTTTTTTTTTTTTTTTATTAACACATCGGCCGATTTCCACCAAAGCAGGGTGGCCCGAAAAAGAAAAACTTTCATCATCATTCACTCCATCACTGTCTTGCCAGAGGGGTGCTTTACACTACAGTTATAAAACTGCAACATTAACACCCCTCCTTCAGAGGGCAGACACTGTACTTCCTATCTCCAGGACTCAAGTCCGGCCTGCCGGTTTCCCTGAATCCCTTCATAAATGTTACTTTGCTCACACTCCAACAGCACGTCAAGTATTAAAAACCATTTGTCTCCATTCACTCCTATCAAATACGCTCACACATGCTTGCTGGAAGTCCAAGCCCTCGCACACAAAACTTCCTTTACCCCTCCCTCCAACCTTTCCTAGGCCGACCCCTACCCGCCTTCCCTCCACTACAGATTTATACACTCTCGAAGTTATTCTGTCTCGTTCCATTCTCTCTACATGTCCGAACCACCTCAACAACCCCTCCTCAGCTCTCTGGATAATAGTTTTGGTTTTTCCCGCACCTCCTCCTAATTTCCAAACTCCGAATTCTCTGCATTATATTCACACCACACATTGACCTCAGACATGACATCTCCACTGCCTCCAGCCTTCTCCTTATATGGGTGCTTCACACCCATATAAGAGTGTTGGTATAACTATACTCTCATACATTCCCTTCTTTACTTCCATGGACAAAGTTCTTTGTCTCCACAGACTATATATATGTATATACATGATTGAACAATGAAAATAAACAAGATTTGTTATTGTGAATAACTGTAAATAAGTTGTGTAAACAAAATAGTGATAACAAACTTTATGTAATTATTGTGTAATACTTAGCGAGTGAATATTTGAAAAACAGCACTTTTATTGGTCTCACAGGCCATAAAAGTTATTTGGAAAAAAAAAATTAAAATCGATAAGAAAACAACTTCAAGAAAGAAAATAGAAAATTACCGGCCAACCGGCAGTCACCGATGTTGCCGGCAGCAGTTCATTTTTTGTCAACTTCAATCCTCTATATCTCGGTGAGTATTGATCGCAAAAATGTATTTTTTAGCCTATTAGATTTAGAAAAAAAAACTATCATTTCATAAGAATTTTTTTTTTTTTTAAATTCGTGGACCCTGAGACGAATTTCAGAGAGACCCCTTGAACCCCAAAGGGTTAAGATCTACATTATTTAGTTTATATGTGGCATGGTTATTGTCCTGTCCAATATTTAGAACTTTGCATTTATCTATATTAAACTTCATCTGCCACTTCTCCGACCACTGCATCAGTCTATTCAAATCTTCATGGAGTGCTCTAATGTCCTCATTTGAATAATTGGACGGCCTATTTTGGTGTCATCGGCAAACTTGCTTATGTCGCTATTTATTCCCTCATCTATGTCGTTTATGTAGATTGTGAACAACAAGGGGCCCAATACTGACCCCTGTGGAACACCGCTTGTGACGCTTCCCCACTCTGATTTCTCCCCATTTATGCAAACTCTCTGCTGCCTATTTGTCAACCATGCCTCTATCCAGGAAAAAATTTCTCCTATTCCGAGTGCCTTAATTTTCCTCAATAGTCTCTGATGTGGGACTCTATCAAAAGCCTTACTGAAGTCCATATGCACAATATCATATTCATTACCATGATCTACCTCCTCAAATACCTTAGTGAAAAAAATTATTAAATTTGTAAGGCAGGAACGCCCTTTTGTAAAACCGTGCTGAGATTCGTTGATTAATTTATGCTTTTCAAGATGGCTACGAATTGCCTCGGCAATTATTGATTCCATAAATTTTCCCACTATGGAGGTTAGGCTTATTGGTCTATAGTTCGAAGCTAAGGACCTGTCACCTACTTTGAAAATAGGTATTACATTTGCCATTTTCCACTTATCTGGCACCATGCCAGTGTCGTGTCAGTATCATATGTACACTTGTGTAGTGTACCAGCGTTCATCCTAGCTATACAGCTGGTCCCTTTGCGTGTGACGTCACGATACCCTCTGACGTCAGAGGCTCAGCGCATGTGCATAGCCACGCATAGGCGTACCCGCTCAGAAGTGATAGACCTACAAGCTGGACGGACGGTGGCTGGGCTCTCTCCCTCACAGACTGTAAATATACCGTAACCATCCTACAAGGAGTATCTTTGACAACCTAAATATCTCTCTCAAGACCCACCCGACAAGTGGTGTGCAGCGGTGTGCCGTAATTTTTATCAATTACGCTGTTATAGAGAGATAGACGACGACAAGCAAGCAAACAGCCTCCAGATACCACGCTACCAGCTACTACATCCAAGAAGTCTACAATATCTACAGTATCTCCTGGTCAGCTAAGTGTTAATTTGTTAAAACCTACGAGGGGTTGACCCGAGTTTTGCAAATTCTGAACGAGTAAGCCAGTTTGTGAGGGGAGAGTACCATATCCAGCCAGTAAGCCACCACCAGTTACATCAGCCTAGGCTTAAGCCAGCTTCTACCTTGCTGTGCTAATTTGTTACAAGATTCCAAGCCAGCCAATCTGTGTGAAAATATTCTACTAAGCCAGCAAGCCACTCTGCTGTCTGAGAAGTAAGCCACGTGAGTCACGCATTTATACCGCCCTTGTACTCCAGTGTATTGCTGTTCTGAGTGACAATACCATCCCTGTGGTATCCTGGGTTATTCAAGCCACCCTGGGTTAAGTTCATATAAACGGCGTAAGCCACAGGCGCGAGCGGGAAGCAGTGTAGGCCACTCCACCCAACCACCCCCCACCACCCACGCTAGGGCAGGCGCCATTAACCACGTGTCTCCACCCACACAAAGCATTAAGTGTGGATTATTTCACCCTTAACTGGGTCCTGCAAGCAGTTTATTGGCTACGAATCAGGTCGAGCGTCCTGAGTGTTTCTTCTGAACTGTTGTGCCAACTTTAGAAAACCTGATATCTGCGCGAGTGGACCAGACCACCATCCTCCATCACCATCCTCCACCACCATCCACCACCACCACTATACCACGCTTCAGTCAAGTTTTCCACCCAAGACAATTACTGTGTTGTTGTTTTATTTTTCAGATAATCTAGAGACAATTTCGTGTGTTGAGACAATTGTTGCCAGTTAAAGAAAATTTTGAGTTATCCTGGGAAGTGTTCTGTGTTAAATTAATTCTTTGCATTAATTTTTTATTTCACTAGTGTTGTCTCTTGTTAATTATTGCATTATAATTTCTGTGAGTTTCGTTGTGTTAACAAGTTTGCAGTAAGTACAGTTTTGTTAAAGTAATCTACTGTTCCAATATTCCACCAAGTACAGTGGACCCCCGAGTTTCGTAAAAACTTCACTACTGAAGTCTGCTCAAGTGCCATTACCGAACGAATTTACTCCCTTAAGGAAAAATGTCACGTAGGTTAGTCTATTTCAGACCCCCAAAAATACTTTTCCACAAGCACTTACAATATTATACTTACATAAATGTACGATTTCCGGGGTTTACGAAACTCGGGGGTCCACTGTAGTAATTTTAAAAGATTTTAATTTTTCCCCAGCATTGTCCACGTGTTGTTGAATTTTCTTTCTCTTGTTAATTGTTGTGTTTCACCAAGTGTACCATCCCAGAGTTATTTTTAGTCATTTACCCTTGTTTGTTAATATTAATTGTGTAATTAATTAATTTTGCTTGACCCCAGTAATTAAATATTGTTTTCTCCTTCAAGCAATTTTTTTTAATCTTTTACCAGTAATATTCCCTGCTAATTCTTATGTGTTGCAGTCAGTAATTATTCCCATTGCACCCAATATTGTTTTGTGTACTTGTTCTTTTTTGTATAGTGCTAATGTGCCTTCATTTTGCAGACTAGAGAAATAATTTACTGAAGATATTATTTTGCTCCAATAATTATATATAGTCAACAAGAGCATGACTTTGTATAAGCAGTAAGTTATCTGTTCTGTGCCTTTGATGAGTATCTTCCAGCTAATGTAAGTGTTAAAACCATTTTATTGTCATTAATTTTTCATTTGTTTTCATGTGTTGTTGAACAAATTCACTCTTAAGTTTGTTTAAAGTCAGTGTTTTTAGTAAATTGTTCAGTAACTGTTGCACTGAGTTACCTTGCTTTGCTTGCAATTAAGAGTAAGAGTGTTCAAACTATTTTATTTCTAATATCTTTGTGTTGTGTGAAAATAATTTACCCCAGTGTGAATTTTTTCAATCAGTCATTCCTGAAATTGATTTTGTGCAAATTAAATTCGCCAGTATTCAATTTTTGTTTCATCAATTTTATTGTTTAATTTGCTCAAGTAACTTGTCATTTCCTAAGAGTAATAAGTAATATTCCAGTGAACTTTCTAAGTGATTCAAGCAGTAAAGTTACTTTCATTTATTACCAGTGAATAATTCTACTGAATTCTACTGAATTGCTGTAAGAGAAGTGAATGCGAGGGTCTTGGCAAGAGGTGTTGGGCTAAAAGATAAAGAAGCAAATACAAAGTGGGAGTTGTCACAGTTGCTTTTTGCTGATGACACTGTGCTTTTGGGAGATTCTGAAGAGAAGTTGCAGAGGTTGGTGGATGAATTTGGTAGGGTGTGTAAAAGAAGAAAATTGAAAGTGAATACGTATAGGAAAGAGTAAGGTGATGAGGATAACAAAAAGAATAGGTGACGAAAGATTGGATATCAGATTGGAGGGAGAGTGTATGGAGGAGGTGAATGTATTCAGATATTTGGGAGTGGACATGTCGGCGGATGGATCTATGAAGGATGAGGTGAATCATAGAATTGATGAGGGGAAAAGGGTGAGTGGAGCACTTCGGAGTCTGTGGAGACAAAGAACCTTGTCCATGGAAGTAAAGAGGGGTATGTATGAGAGTATAGTTATACCAACGCTCTTATATGGGTGTGAAGCATGGGTGATGAATGTTGCAACGAGGAGAAGGCTGGAGGCAGTGGAGATGTCATGTCTGAGGTCAATGTGTGGTGTGAATATAATGCAGAGAATTCGGAGTTTGGAAATTAGGAGGAGGTGCGGGATTACCAAAACGATTGTCCAGAGAGCTGAGGAGGGGTTGTTGAGGTGGTTTGGACATGTAGAGAGAATGGAACGAGACAGAGTGACTTCGAGAGTGTATAAATCTGTAGTGGAGGGAAGGCGGGGTAGGGGTCGGCCTAGGAAAGGTTGGAGGGAGGGGTAAAGGAAGTTTTGTGTGCGAGGGCTTGGACTTCCAGCAAGCATGTGTGAGCGTATTTGATAGGAGTGAATGGAGGCATATGGTTTTTTAAAACTTGACGTGCTGTTGGAGTGTGAGCAAAGTAACATTTATGAAGGGATTCAGGAAACCGGCAGGCCGGACTTGAGTTCTGAAGATGGGAAGTACAGTGCCGGCACTCTGAAGGAGGGGTGTTAATGTTGCAGTTTTATAACTGTAGTGTAAAGCACCCTTCTGTCAAGACAGTGATGGAGTGAATGATGATGAAAGTTTTTCTTTTTCGGGCCACCCTGCCTTGGTGGGAATCGGCCGATGTGTTAATAAAAAAAAAAAAATGTTTTATCAGATTGTTGCTCTTGCCATAACCATTATTGAATTCTTTTAATTAGTTGTGCATTTAATTCTTTTTATTGTGTTGTAATTTTGTTGATATTTACAAGAAAAGAAAACTCATTTTGCTTTTATTTCAAGTAAAGCTAGATTGTTCTTATTTTAGTGTGTTGAGTTTTCTTGCCAAATCAATTTCCAGTGAGTTATCTTTTCTTTAGTGTTATGGTGCAATTATCCGTGTCACTTATGCAGAATAGTTAACAATTCCTTCCAGTTAAGCAATATTGTGCCATATAGTTGCGTTAATTTTGCTTCATTTCAATTCTCGTTTAATTGCTCAGTCATGTCTCAAGTAAATTCAAGTGATAACTGTGTGTTTTCTGCCAGTCAAGGCAATGAAGCTCAAGTAAATGCGTGCGATAATACTGTGTGTACTGCTATTCAGAGCCATAATGATAATGAATCAGTGAAAAGTCCTTATAGTCCCTTACTGACTGATAGAAAGTCTCTAGCTTTTGAGCAATGTGTTTGTTCTCCCAACTTGTATCGGAGATTTGCCAGAGTGATGCGGAATGTGAAGTTCAGATTAGTTCTTGTAGAAAGTATGTGTTCTATTTGTTAACGTTGCCGAGCGGTCAAGGCACTAGTAATAGTACTGTCACTCCTGTCTGGAACTCAGTCCCTACAATATCTTGCATGCAAGATAGCGTTCAGATGCCTAGGGTGCCGGAGGTATCCCGGACCGCCTTGAGTACTGAGTCTATCCTTGCAATGTTGCTAGTTCAAGTAGTAGTTCCTCTCCAGGGGACGCTTTGTTGAAGAAAGACTATTTGAATGAGTTATAGCATCTCTCGCTGATGCAAAAGCAATTGCAGAAAGCCGTTTCTGTTGCTAGTGTATTCACTAGAGTGCCAGTTGTTGTCCCTCGTGTTCCAGATAGTGTTCCTTCCAGTTGACAGTAAGCCTTTGCAGAGTAAAGTGTCGTGTGTCGAGTAATTCTTACCTGCAGTAAGAGATAGTGAGAGCCGTTCTCCTTTGCTCATACTTTGTGTCATTGAGCTAACTATTTCAACCGGGGAGAGATCCTTCCACTCCACCGAGCCTGGTTATTCCTTCAGTAGGAAAGTGATTATAAGTTAATCAAAACTGAGTTTGTTCATTCCTTCAGTAGGAAAGTGATCATAAGTTGTGAGCTAAAGATAGAAAATTAGAAAATCCAGACTAGAACTGACATTATTGACTGTGTGTTTTGTTATCAGATTTCTAGTATCTAGTAAGATTTTTGTGTGTTCAAGTTCTCTCCGAGTTCTGAGTTTTAACAGTATAACCCGTGTGCGCCGAGTTTATCTTACCTGTTAAAACTTCTTCCCTGTAAATATTCATTCTTCCTCAGAAGCCGTTGAGTGCATGAATACACATTGATTGATCGATCAAATTTGCAAATTGTAATTGTAATATATATAATCCATTATATCTAGATCCTTTTATAATTCTCTTAAGTACCATTAACTCAAGAAGTGCGAGAGTAAGATTAATCTTGATTAGTTCCAAGTTATAATGTGTTTGCTTTTGTATAGATTCACCCAGTACCACCTGTCTGTTCAGCCTATAGAGTTGTATAGTATGCCGAGACGTCATACGATAACATGGCCGAGCTGTCGTGTCAATATCATATGTACACTTGTGTAGTGTACCAGCGTTCATCCTAGCTATACAGCTGGTCCCTTTGCGTGTGACGTCACGATACCCGCTGACGTCAGAGGCTCAGCGCATGTGCATAGCCACGCATAGGCGTACCCGCTCAGAAGTGATAGACCTACAAGCTGGACGGACGGTGGCTGGGCTCTCTCCCTCACAGACTGTAAATATACCGTAACCATCCTACAAGGAGTATCTTTGACAACCTAAATATCTCTCTCAAGACCCACCCGACACCAGTTTGCAGTGATATGTTGAAAAGATTAGCCATAGGTTTGCTAGGCTCTTCTTTACATTCCTTTAGAACCCTTGCATACAGTTCACCAGGGCCTGGGGATTTGTTAGGTTTTAATTTATCTATTTCTCTAAGGACCATGTCACTTGTGACCCTAATCGTGCATAGTTTACTATCGTCCTGTTCTACATAATTTATTATTTCTAGAATATCACTAGTATCTTCCTGTGTAAAAACTGAGAGGAAGTAAGTGTTAAAAATTCTACACATTTCGTTATCACTGACGGTGAGCTGACCTGAGTAACTTTTGAGTGGGCCTATCTTGTCCCTAATCTTACTTCTGTATACCTGAAAAAATCCTTTTGGGTTAGTCTTCAATTCTCTTGCAACTTTAACCTCATAGTCTCTTTTTGCTTTTCTTATTCCCTTTTTTATTTCTCTCTTTAACTGAATATATTGATTACTTAATTGCCCCTCTCCTCTTTTTGATTTGCCTATATATGCCTCTCTTTTGACCAATGAGATGTTTTAATCTATTATTCATCCATTTAGGATCATTTTTGTTTGATCTGATTTCCTATTAGGAACATAAGTTGTCTGAGCAGCTAGAACTATTCTCTGGAAACGTCATATTGGCAATCACCACCTACCTGACCCACTGTCAGGTCATTCCAGTTCAGCCCACCCAGGTAATTTTTCAGTCCTATGAAATCAGCCAGGCGGAAGTCAGGGACAGAGACTTGAGTGCCATTAGGGTAAGTCCATGATATATTAAAACTGAGTGATTTGTGATCACTTTCCCCAAGCTCATCATTAACCTCAAGATTATTAATTAGCGATTCCCTGCTGGCAAGAACCAAGTCTAGCAGGTTATTTCCTCTAGTTGGTTCTGTCACCAACTGTTTCAAAAATAATCCTGAATCGTATCAAGAAAGTCACTTGACTCTAAATTTCCTGTCAAATTGCTCTAGTTAGTTTGTCTAAAGTTGAAATCTCCCATTAGCACAGCATTTTCATATGTAGATGCCTTACGAATTTCATCCCATATAAGTTTACTGCACTCTATCAAGATTTGGGGGCCTGTAACACACCCAAGATAAGTTTTACATGGCCCTCAAGGCTGTAACCAAATAGATTCAGTGGCTGACGCTTCTAATTTTATATCTTGTCTAACACAACAATTTAAATTGTCTCTGACATACATCGCTACTCCACCACCCTTCCTGTTGACCCTATCAGTGTGGAATAATTTATAGCCTTGTATGTGACATTCAGAAGGCAACTCTCTATCTTTCAGATTGAGCCAGGT
>WNWK01022443.1:0-32547 GCA_009830355.1 Cherax destructor
CTGTCTGCGGTCTTCTTTTTCCCCTTTCCCCCATCTTCATGACTTTGCATTTAGCGGGGTTAAATTCGAAGCCAGTTGCTGGACCCGTGTCCAGCCTATCCGGGGTCTTTTTTTGTCCCCTCTGATCCTCATCTGATTTAATTCTTCTCATTAACCACATCTGCAAACAGGGGGACCGGAGTCTATCCCTTCCGTCATGTCATTCACATATACCAAAAAAAATACAGGTCCTAGAGGGCCCATTGTGGAACCCCCCCCTCGCCGGTGCCCACTCTGACACCTCATCACGTACCATGACTCGTTGTTGCCTCCCCCTCAGATATTTATCTGATCCATTTTTAGTGCCCTTCCTGTTACACGGGGCCGATCCTCGCTTCTGCACTAATCTCTTGTGAGGAACTGTGCGGGGCCTGGAATTTTTCGTGGACGGGACGTGGAGGTACTCACCTAATTGTGGGGGGCATAACTCCTGGCAACGTGCACGTGTACGTAGACGGGGGGTTTCGAACGTATGTAGTTTTGTGTACGTGGACGGGGTGTAAAAAAGTGTACTGGGGGCTTCAACAAGATGACACAACTTAAGTCTCCCAGCTCAGTCTGACACTAGTGAAGTCTCCCAGCTCAGTCTGACACTAGTGAAGTCTCCCAGCTCAGTTGACACTAGTGAAGTCTCCCAGCTCAGTCTGACACTAGTGAAGTCTCCCAGCTCAGTCTGACACTAGGAAGTCTCCCGGGGCAGTCTGACACTAGTGAAGTCTCCCAGCTCAGGCTGACACTAGTGAATCTCCCAGCCGCTGACACTAGTGAAGTCTCCGCTGGACACTAGTGAAGTCTCCCGTCGCTGACACTAGTGAAGTCTCCCCCTCAGTCTGACACTAGTGAAGTCTCCCAGCTCAGTCTGACACTAGTGAAGTCTCCCAGCTCAAAAGGTGACACTAGTGAAGTCTCCCAGCCAGACTGACACTAGTGAAGTCTCCCAGCTCAGGCTGACACTAGTGGTCTCCCAGCTCAAGCTGACACTAGTGAAGTCTCCCAGCTCCCCTCTGACACTAGTGAAGTCTCCCAGCTCAAGCTGACACTAGTGAAGTCTCCCCCTCAGTCTGACACTAGTGAAGTCTCCCAGCTCAGTCTGACACTAGTGAAGTCTCCCAGCTCAGGCTGACACTAGTGAAGTCTCCCAGCTCCCCACTGACACTAGTGAAGTCTCCCAGCTCAGGCTGACACTAGTGAAGTCTCCCCCCCTCAGACAATTTTTGAAGTCTCCCGGGGCACCCCCACTAGTGAAGTCTCCCAGCTCAGGCTGACACTAGTGAAGCTCCCAGCTCAGACTGACACTAGGGGGAATCTCCCCCCTCAGTCTGAACTAGTGAAGTCTCCCAGCTCAGTCTGACACTAGTGAAGTCTCCCAGCTCAGACTGACACTAGTGAAGTTTTCCCCCCCCCGTCTGGGCCTGTGGCCCCCCCTCAAGCTGACACTAGTGAAGTTTTCAGCTCAGTCTGACACTAGTGAAGTCTCCCAGCTCAAGCGACACTAGTGAAGTCTCCCAGCCGGGGCTGACACTAGTAAGTCTCCCAGCCCCAGTCTGACACCCCGTGAAGTCTCCCAGCTCAGTCTGACACCACTGAAGTCTCCCCCCTTTTGTCTGACACTAGTGGAAAACTCCCAGCTCAGGTTGACACTAGTGAAGTCTCCTAGCTCAGTCCGACATAGTGAAGTCTCCCAGTTTTGTCTGACACTATGAAGTCTCCCAGGGGCCCCTCTGACACTAGTAAAAACTCCCAGCTCAGGCTGACACTAGTGAAACTCCGCTCAGACTGACACTAGTGAAGTCTTTTCCCGCTCAGTCTGGGTAGTGAAGTCTCCCAGCTCAGTCTGACACTAGTGAAGTCTCCCAGCTCAGGCTGACACTAGTGAAGTCTCCCCAGCCGGGGTGACACTAGTGAAGTCTCCCAGCTCAGGCTGACACTAGTGAAGTCTCCCAGCTCAGACTGACACTAGTGAAGTCTCCCAGCTCAGTCTGACACTAGTGAAGTCTCCCAGCTCAGTTGACATAGTGAAGTCTCCCAGCTCAGTCTGGGACCCCGAATCTCCCAGCTCAGGCTGACACTAGTGAAGTCTCCCCCCCTCAGACTGACACTAGTGAATCTCCCAGCTCAGGCTGACACTAGTGAAGTCTCCCAGCTCAGACTGACACTAGTGAAGTCTCCCCTCAGTCTGGGGAATTTTTGAAGTCTCCCAGCTCAGTCTGACACTAGTGAAGTCTCCCAGCCAGTCTGGGGACTTAAAACTCCCAGCCGGGGTGACACTAGTGAATCTCCCAGCTCAGGCTGACACAACTGAAGTCTCCCCCTCAGGCTGACACTACTGAAGTCTCCCAGCTCAAGCCGAACCCCCTTAAGTCTCCCCTTTTGGGGGACACTATTTTAAACCCCCCCCAAAAATGACACAACTTAAGTCTCCCAGCTCAGACTGACACTACTGAAGTCTCCCAGCTCAAGCTGACACTCAAATCTCCCAGCTCAGACTGACACTACTGAAGTCTCCCAGCTCAGGCTGACACACCCCAAGTCTCCCAGCTCAGGCTGACCCTGAAGTCTCCCAGCCCACACAACTTAAGTCTCCCAGCTCCCCACTGACACTACTGAAGTCTCCCCCCCTCAGACTGACACTCTAAGGGGTCCCAGCTCAGGATGACACTAGTGAAGTCTCCCCCCTCAGCCCCACACTAGTGAAGTTCCCAGCCGCCCCCACTAGGGGGTCTCCAGCTCAGTCTGACACTAGTGAAGTCTCCCCCCCTCAGTCTGACACTATGAAGCTCCCAGCTCAGTCTGACACTAGTGAAGTCTCCCCCAGCTCAGTTGACATAGTGAAGTCTCCCCCCCTCAGTCTGACACTAGTGAAGTCTTCCCCCAGACTGACACTAGGAAAACTCCCAGCTCAGGCTGACACTAGTGGGGAATCTCCCAGCTCAAAACCGACACTAGTGGGGTCCCAACTCAGTCGACACTAGTGAAGTCTCCCCCCCTCAGTTGACATAGTGAAGTCTCCCAGCTCAGTCTGACACTAGTGAAGTCTCCCAGCTCAGACTGACACTAGTGAAAAACTCCCAGCTCAGGCTGACACAACCCCAAGTCTCCCCCCTCAGGCTGACACTACTGAAGTCTCCCAGCTCAAGCTGACACTACCTAAGTCTCCCAGCCGGGGTGACACTACTGAAGTCTCCCAGCTCAAAAAAAAAAAATTTAAATCTCCCAGCTCAACACACACAAAACTCCCAGCTCAAAATGACACTATTAATCTCCCAGCTCAGGCTGACACTACTGAAGTCTCCCAGCTCAGGCTGACACAACTGGGGGCTCCCCCCCTCAGGCTGACACAACTGAAGTCTCCCAGCTCAGACTGACACAACTTAAGTCTCCCACCTCTGACACTACTGAAGTCTCCCAGCTCAGACTGACAATTGAAAACTCCCCCTCAGGATGACACTAGTGGGGGAATCTCCCAGCTCAGGGGGACACTACTAAATTTTCCCGCTCAAGCTGACACCCCAATGAAGTCTCCCGGGGCCGGCTGACACAACTGAAAAACTCCCAGCTCAGACTGACACTACTGAAGTCTCCCCCCCCGGAGACACTAGTGAAGTTCCCAGCTCAGGCTGACACTACTGAAGTCTCCCCCCTCAGGGGGACAATTTTTGAAGTCTCCCCCCCTCAGACCCCACAAATGAAGTTCCCAGCTCAGGCTGACACCTGAAGTCTCCCCCCCCGGGGTGACACTACTGAAGTCTCCCAGCTCAGACTGACACTACTGAAGTCTCCCAGCTCAGGGGGAAACTACTAAAACTCCCAGCTCAGACTGACACTACTGAAATCTCCCAGCTCAGGTTGACACTACGGGCTTTCCCGCTCAGGCTGACACTAGTGAAGTCCCAGCTCAGACTGACACTACTGGGGGAATCTCCCCCTCAGACTGACACTACTGAAGTCTCCCAGCTCAGACTGAAAACTTTCCCAGCTCAGGCTAAAACTACTAAGTCTCCCAGCTCAGGGCTGACACAAAAAAGTCTCCCAGCTCAGACTGACACTACTGAAGTCTCCCCCGCTCAGGCTGAAACTACTGAAAACTCCCAGCTCAGACTGACACTACTGAAGTCTCCCAGCTCAGGCTGAAACTACTGAAGTCTCCCAGCTCAGACTGACACTACTGAAGTCTCCCAGCTCCCCGGGTGACACAACTGAAGTCTCCCAGCCGGGGTGACACTACTGAAGTCTCCCCCCCCTGAAACTGAAGTCTCCCAGATCAGGCTGACACTACTGAAGTCCCCCAGCTCAGACTGACACTACTGAAGTCTCCCAGCTCCCCACACTACTGAAGTCTCCCAGCTCAAAAGGTAAAATTTTTGAAGTCTTCCCCCTCAGGCTGAGACAACTGAAGCCTCCCAGCCGGCTGAAACTACAAGTCTCCCAGCTCAGGCTGAAACTACTGAAGTCTCCCAGCTAAGGGGGGGAAAAATTTTAAATCTCCCAGCTCAGGGGTGACACTACTGAAGTCCCCCCCCTCAGGCTGAAACTAAAGTCTTCCAGCTCAGACTGACACTACTGAAGTCTCCCAGCTCAGACTGACACTACTGAAGTCTCCCAGCTCAGGCTAAAATTTTTGAAGTCTCCCAGCCAGGCTGACCCTGAAGTCTCCCGCTCAGACTGACACTACTGAAGTCTCCCAGCTCAGGCTGAAAAAACTAAAACTCCCAGCTCAGACTGACACTACTGGGGAATCTCCCAGCTCAGGCTGACACAACTGTCCCCGCTCAGACTGAAAACTAACTGGTCGGTGACACTACTGAAGTCTCCCAGCTCAGACTGACACTACTGAAGTCTCACAGCTCAGACTGACACTACTGAAGTCTCCAAGCTCAGACGAAACTACTGAAAAACTCCCAGCTCAAAGACACTACTGAAGTCTCCCAGCTCCCCGGGTAAAACTACTGAAGTCTCCAGCTCAGGCTGACACAACTGAACTCTCCCAGCTCAGACTGACACTACTGAAGTCTCCCAGCTCAGGCTGACACAACTTAAGTCTCCCAGCTCAGACTGACACTACTGAAGTCTCCCAGCTCAGGCTGACACAACTTAAGTCTCCCAGCTCCCCGGGTAAAAAAAACTGAAGTCTCCCAGCTCAGGCTGAGACAACTGAAGCCTCCCAGCCGGCTGAAACTCTGAAGTCTCCCAGCTCAGGCTGAAACTACTGAAGTCTCCCAGCTCAGGGTGAAACTACTGAAGTCTCCCAGCTCAAAAGACACTACTGAAGTCTCCCCCCTCAGGCTGAAACTACTGAAGTCTCCCAGCCCATGACACTACTGAAGTCTCCCAGCTCAGACTGACCCTACTGAAATCTCCCAGCTCAGGCTGACAATACTGAAGTCTCCCCCCTCAAGAAATACTGAAGTCTCCCAGCTCAGACTGAAACTACTGAAGTCTCCCAGCTCAGACTGAAACTACTGGGGAATCTCCCAGCCGACTGACACTACTGAAGTCTCCCAGCTCCCCGGGTGACAATATTGAAGTCTCCCAGCTCAGGCTGACACTACTGAAGTCTCCCAGCTCAGGCTGACACTACTGAAGTCTCCCAGCTCAGGCTGACACTACTGAAGTCTCCCAGCTCAGGCTGACACTACTGGGGAATCTCCCGCTCAGGCTGACACTCTGAAGTCTCCCAGCTCAGGGGGACACTACTGAAGTCTCCCAGCTCAGACTGACACTACTGAAGTATCCCAGCTCAGGCTGACACTACTGAAGTCTCCCGCCCAGACTGACACCCCCGAAGTCTCCCCCTCAGGCTGAAACTACTGAAGTCTCCCAGCTCAGGCCCCACACTACTGAAGTCTCCAGCTCAGGCCCCACACTACTGAAGTCTCCCAGCTCAGACTGACACTACTGAATTCCCCCCTCAATTTTCACTACTGAAGTCTCCCAGCCGGGGTGACACTACTGAAGTCTCCCAGCTCAGACCGACACTACTGAAATCTCCCCAGCTCAACAAAACTCCCCTGACTGACACTACTGGGGAACTCCCCCCCTCAGACTGAAACTACGGGGAATCTCCCAGCTCAGACTGACACTACTGAAGTCTCCCAGCTCAGGCTGACACTACTGAAGTCTCCCCCCTCAGACTGACACTACTGAAGCCCCCAGCTCAGACAAAAATCTGAAGTCTCCCCCCCTCAGGCTAAAACTACTGAAGTCTCCAAACCCCGGGTGACACAACTGAACTCTCCCAGCTCAGACTGACACTACTGAAGTCTCCCAGCTCAGGGGGACACAACTTAAGTCTCCCAGCTCAGACTGACACTACTGAAGTCTCCCAGCTCAGGCTGACACAACTTAAGTCTCCCAGCTCAGGCTAAAACTACTGAAGTCTTTTCCCGCTCAGGCTGAGACAACTGAAGCCTCCCCCTCAGGCTGAAACTACTGAAGTCTCCCAGCTCAGACTGACACCCCTGAAGTCTCCCAGCTCAGACTGACACTACTGAAGTCTCCCAGCTCAGACTGACACTACTGAAGTCTCCCAGCCGGGGTGACACTACTGAAGTCTCCCAGCTCAGACTGACACTACTGAAGTCTCCCAGCTCAGACTGACACTACTGAAGTCTCCCAGCCGGGGTGAAAACTGAAGTCTCCCCCTCAACCGACACTACTGAAGCCCCCAGCTCAGACTGACACTACTGACAGTTACACTGTGGGTGTTCCCAAAATGTAACTATCATATAAAATAGTGTAGCAGCACACTGCCCCTGTATCCACCATTCCCACCTTTTCCCTTACCATCCTCCCCCCCCTCTTCCCCACCATCCTCCACCATCAATCCACCTTCACCACCTTTCAACTGAACATTATTTCCCCAAAGTTTCCACCTCCCCTCCCTACCTACCTCCCTGCCTCCCCCCTTCCCCCCCTCCCCCCGTACCCCCTCCCCCTCCCCTACCTACCTCCTTGCCTCCCCCCCCACGTACCTACCTCCCTCCCCCGTACCCCCCCTCTCTACCTCCCCGCTTCCCGCCCCCTCCCTCCCTACCCAGCTCCCCCCCTCCCCCCCTCCCTCCCTATCTCTCTACCTCCCTGCCTACCTACCCCCTCACTCTACGTAAAAGATAGCCCACTCTTTTGTAGAAGGTACTCACTTTTTCGTAAAAGAACTCCCCCGTAGAGGGGGTGGGGCACTACGTAAGAAAGAGATAACTCACTCTACGTAGAAAGAGATAGCTCACCCACGTAAAAAGAGATGGGGTCACTTACGTAAAAAGAGAGATAGCTCACTTACGTAAAAAAGAGAATAGCTCACTCTACCAGAGAGAGGGGTCACTTACGTAGAAAGGGAAGCTCACTTTTACGTAGAAAGAAAATAGCTCACTCTACGTAAAAGATATAGCTCACTACGTAGAGATAGCTCACTTTTACGTAGAAAGAAAATAGCTCACTTACGTAGAAAGAGAGAAGCTCATTTTTACGTAGAGAGATAGCTGACTTTTCGTAGAGAGATGGGCCACTCTATGTAGAAAGAAAATAGCTCACCTACGTAAAAAGAGAGATAGCTCACTACTGAGAAAACTCACTCTACGTAGAAAGAAAAGATAGCTCACTTACGAGAGAGATAGCTGACTTTCTAGAGAAAACTCACTTTTACGTAGAAAGAGATAGCTCACTCTCGTAGAAAATGGTTTTACTACGTAGAGAGATAGCTCACTTACGTAGAAAGAGAGATATCTCTCATTGCGTCGTGGGGAAAACGGGGGATCACTGCAGTGACTTTCAGTGTTTGTTGGTTCACGGGGGGGATGAACGGTCCGTCTGGGAGGGGGGGAGGGGAGGGGGGGGAGGGGAAGGGGGGGGAAAGGGGAAAGAGAAAAGTGAAAAAAAAACCCCGAAATGATGTGATATACGGCCCCAACAACAGCAACAACAGCAGTAACAACAGCAACAACAGCAGAGCAACAACAGCAGTAACAGCAGCAACAACAAACAGCAACAACAGCAACAACAAAGAACAACAGCAGTAACAGCCCGCAGCAACAACAGCAGTAAAAACAGCAACAACAGCAGTAACAACAGCAACAACAACAGCATTAACAACAGCAGTAAAAAGCAACAACAACAGCAGTAACAACAGCGGGGAAAAACAGCAACAACATCATTTAAAAAACAGCAGTAAAAAGCAACAACAACAGTAACAACAGCAGTAACAACAGCAGTAACAACAGCAAAAACATCAGTAAAAAGCAACAACAACAGCAGTAACAACAGCAGTAACAACAACAACAACAAGAGCAGTAACAACAGCAACAACAAGTAAAAAAAGCAGCAACAACAGCAGCAACAGCAAAAACAGCAACAATACCAGCAACAGAAAAAAGCAATAGCAGCAACAGCAGCAGTAGGTGGCCAGCAGCAGTAGCAGCAGCAGTAGCTGCCCTTCCAGCAGTAGGGTATCCACAGTAGCAGCAACAGTAGGTAGCCAGCAGTAGCAGCAACAGTGGGTAGCCACAGTGCAGCAACAGTGGGTACCCAAACAGTAGCAGCAACAGTAGGTAGCCAGCAAGGGCAACAGTAGGTAGCCAGCAGTAGCAGCAACAGTAGGTAGCCAGAAACAGGGGTAGGGTAGCCAGCAGCAGCGTAGGTAGCCGCGCAGCGTAGGGGGGCCAGCAGGTAAGGGTGGCCAGCAGCAGCGTAGGTGGCCAGCAGCAACAGTAGGTGGCCAGCAGCAGCAGGGTGGCCAGCAGCGCAGTAGGTAGCCAGCACCCTGTGGCCAGCAGCGGGTAGGGTGGCCAGCAGCGAGTAGGTGCCAGCAGCAGCAGTAGGTGGCCAGCAGCAGCAGTAGGTGGAGCAGCAGCGGGTGGCCAGCAGCAGCAGTGGTGGCCAGCAGCAGCAGTAGGTGGCCAGCAGCAGCAGTGGTAGCCAGCAGCAGCGTAGGTGGCCAGCAGCAGCAGTAGGTGGCCAGCAGCAGCAGTAGGTGGCCAGCAGCAGCAGTGGGGCCAGCAGCAGCAGTAGGTAGCCAGCAGCAGCAGTAGGTGGCCAGCAGCAGCAGTAGGTAGCCAGCAGCAGCAGTAGGTGGCCAGCAGCAGCAGTAGGTGGCCAGCAGCAGCAGTAGGTCCAGCAGCAGCAACAGTAGGAGCCAGCAGCAGCAGTAGGTGGCCAGCAGCAGCAGTAGGTAGCCAGCAGCAGCAGTAGGTGGCCAGCAGCAGCAGGGTAGCCCAGCAGCAGGTGGCCAGCAGCGGCGATAGGTAGCCAGCAGCACCCGTGGTGGCCAGCAGCAGCGTGGGTGGCCAGCAGCAGCGGAAAGCCAGCAGCAGCAGTAGGTAGCCAGCAGTAGCAGCAACAGTAGGAAAGCCAGCAGCGGCGGTGGGGTGGCCAGCAGCAGCAGTAGGTAAAGCAGCAGCAGTAGGTGGCCAGCAGCAGCGTGGTGGCCAGCAGCAGCAGAGGTGGCCAGCAGCGCGAGGTGGCCAGCAGCAGCGTAGGTAGCCAGCAGCGCGGTAGGTGGCCAGCAGCAGCAGGGTAGCCAGCAGCAGCAGTAGGTGGCCAGCAGCAGCAGTAGGTTGGGCAGCAGCAGTAGGTGGCCAGCAGCAGCAACAGTAGGTAGCCAGCAGCAGCAGTAGGTGGCCAGCAGCAGCAGTAGGTAGCCAGCAGCAGCGTAGGTGGCCAGCAGCAGCAGTGGTAGCCACAGCAGCGTAGGTGGCCAGCAGCGCAGTGGTAGCCAGCAGCAGCAGGGAGGTGGCCAGCAGCAGCGGAGGGTGGCCAGCAGCGGGTAGGTAGCCAGCAGAGGAAAATAGCAGCAGAAATGGGTAGCCAGCAGCAGCAGTAGGGGCCAGCAGAAAACAGTAGGTAGCCAGCAGCGGTAGGTGGCCAGCAGCACAGGGTAGCCAGCAGCAGCGGTAGGTCGCAGCAGCAGTAGGTCCAGCAGCAGCAGTAGGTGGCCAGCAGCGACAGTAGGTGGCCAGCAGCAACAGTAGGTGGCCAGCAGCAACAGGGTGGCCAGCAGCAGCAGCAGTAGGTGGCCAGCAGCAGCGTAGGTGGCCAGCGCAACAATGGGTGGCCAGCAGCCAGTAGGTGGCCAGCAGCCAAGGAACTACGGGAACACAGTAAGTAGATTATGTTTTCGGGTCATTATTCAACTCCCAGTAACAACGATGGTGCTCCCCTCTATCTCTCCCCTCAACCCCTCCCCTCTATCTCTCCCCTCAACCCCTCCCTCTACCTCTCCCCTCAACCCCCCCCGTGCAACCTCCACTCCCTCCCACACTCAATCACCGTCCTCCCCACCGCCCCTTAGTTGGTGCGCACATGTAAACAAGGACATCCTGCCTCGCTATTCCACGATAACAATCGTCCACCAGAGGAAAGGATATCATAGACGCTAGGGCAGCCTGAACCCACACTAAGATATCCTGGGCCAACACTAAGATATCCTGGACCAACATTAAGATATCCTGGACCCACATAAGTATCCTGGACCAACATTAAGATATCCTGGACCCACACTAGTCTGATATAGTTTGTTTTATATTTCGTGTAATTTAGCAATGGGTTTGCATAAGAAAGATATACAGGGAGCAAGGATGTCGACATAGTGCTCTTTATTGTGCCCATTGCCCCTTTTACAAAGATCTATTCAAGTCTTTTGCCCTTATATTTCGCCCCACGAGTGAAAGTATGTAGATTTAGGACCTGGCCCTCCAGTCTACATCCTGGAGGGCATTCCGGGAATCAAGCCCCCGCGGCCCGGTCCATGACCAGGCCTCCTGGTGGATCAAGGCCTGATCACAAGCTGTTACTGCTGGCAGCACATAGTCCAACGTACGAACCACAGCCCTGCTGATCTGGCACTGACTTTGGATCTGTCCAGCTCCTCTTGAAGACAACCAGGGGTCTTTGGTAATTCCCCTTATGGTTGGTGGGGGCTGTTGAACAGTCTTGGGCCCCGGACATTAGGTGTTTTCCTTAGTGTACCAGCGGCGCCGTACCTCCCTGGGGTGTTACATCGCCAGTAGCTTTAAACGACTGGTTCACTAAAAGTACATTCCCAGTATACTCAGGTGTTCCCAGCGTTTAAATACTTTTCTAACATTTTCGCGCATTCCCAGTATTCTCAGGTGATCTGAAAAGTTCCTGGGCATTATTTCTATAGTTTTAAAAGTTCTCGTTATCCACAATGTTATTTTTCTGGTCTTTCCTAAATTACATTTATTGACATTTTGTTTTTTCAAGTGTTTTGGGTATTTGTTGCGTACTGTGAGACGGTGTTCTTGTGTACGACAATTTTGTTGCGTACTGTGAGACGGTGTTCCTGTGTACGACATTCTTGTTGCGTACTGTGAGACGGTGTTCCTGTGTACGACATTCTTGTTGCGTACTGTGAGACGGTGTTCCTGTGTACGACATTCTTGGGTGAATAAGACACATGTGCAACAGTTGAGAATCTTTATTGATGAAACGTTTCGCCCACACAGTCTTCTTCGGTCAATGTTAAGTAAAACGACACAAGTGCAACTAATGTGACATTTTATTGTGGCAACGTTTCGCTCTCCAGGAACTTTGTCAAGCCGTTACACGGCTTCACAAACTGAAATAATCACTGTAAAGTATAATGTTATTATCTATTATTACCTCTTTCCTCTTTTCATCACCCCTCTCCCCCCCCTTCTCTCCCTCCCTCATCCCTCTCTCCCTCCCTCACCCCTCTCTCCCTCCCTCACCCCTCTCTCCCTCACCCTTTCTCCCTCCATCACCCCTCTCCCTCCCTCCTCCTCTCTCCCCCCTCACCCCTCTCTCCCCCCTCACCCCCCCCTCCCTCCCTCACCCCCTCTCCCTCCCTCACCCCTCTCTCCCTCCCTCCACCCCCTCTCCCTCCCCCTTCTCTCCCTCCATCACCCCTCTCTCCCTCCCTCACCCCTCTCCCTCCCTCACCCCTCTCTCCCTCCCTCCCACTCTCTCCCTCCCCCTTCTCTCCCTCCATCACCCCTCTCTCCCACCCTCATCTTCTCTCCCTCCCTCACCCCTCTCCCCCCCTTCTCTCCCTCCATCACCCCTCTCCTCCCTCACCACTATCTCCCTCCCTCACCCCTCCTCCCTCCTCACCCCCTCTCCCTCCCTCACCTCTCTCTCCCTCCCTCACCCCTCTCCTCCCTCCCACCCTTTCTCCCTCCATCACCCCCTCTCCCTCCCTCACCCCTCTCTCCCTCCCTCACCCCTCTCCCCTCCCCTTTCTCCCTTCTCCCTCCCCCTCTCCCTCCATCACCCCCTCTCCCTCCCTCCTCCTCTCTCCCTCCCTCCTCCTCTCTCCCTCCCTCCCCTTCTCTCCCTCCTCATTCCTCTCTCCCTCCCTCACCCCTCTCTCATTCCCTCACCCCTCTCTCATTCCCTCACCCCTCTCCCCCCCTCACCCCTCTCTCCCTCCCTCACCCCTCTCTCCCCCCTCCCCCTTCTCTCCCTCCATCACCCCTCTCTCCCTCACCCCTCTCTCTCCCTCACCCCTCTCTCCCTCCATCACCCCTCCTCCCTCCCTCACCCTTCTCTCCCTCCCTCACCCTTCTCCCCTCCCTCACCCTTTCTTCCTTCCCTCCCTCCCTCCCTCCCTCACCCCCTCTCCCTCCCTCCCTCACCCCTCTCTCCCTCCATCCCCTCTCTCCTTCCATCACCCCTCTCTCCCTCCATCACCCCTCGCCCTCCATCACCCCCCTTTTTCCCCCATCCCCTCTCTCCCACCCACCCTCTCTCCCCCTCCCCTTTTCTCCCTCCCTCCACCCCTCTCTCCCTCCCTTCTCTCCCTCCCTCACCCCCTCTCCCTCCCTCCCCTTCTCTCCCTCCCCCTTCTCTCCCTCACCCCTCTCTCCCTCCCTCACTCCTCTCTCCCTCCCTCCCCCTCTCTCCCTCCCTCCCCTTCTCTCCCTCCATCACCCTCTCTCCCTCCCTCACCCCTCTCTCACTCCCTCACCCCTCTCTCCCTCCATCACCCCTCTCTCCCTCCAGCACCCCTCCTCCCTCACCCTTCTCTCCCTCCCTCACCCTTCTCTCCTCCCTCACCCCTCTCTCTCCCTCACCCCTCTCTCCCTCCATCACCCCTCTCTCCCTCCATCACCTTCTCCCCCCCTCACCCCTTTCTCTCTCCATCACCCCTCTCTCCCTCCATCACCCCTCTCGCCCTCCATCACCCCTTCTTTCCCTCCATCACCCCCTCTCTCACCATCACCCCCTCTCCCCCCTCACCCCTCCCCCCCTCACCCTTCCTCCCTCCCCCTTCTCTCCCTCCTCACCCCTCCCCCTCCCCCTCTCCCTCCCTCACCCTTCTCTCCCTCCCCCTTCTCTCGCTCACCCCTCTCTCCCTCCCTCCTCCTTCTCCCTCCCTCCCCTTCTCTCCCTCCCCCCCTCTCTCCCTCCCTCACCCCTTCTCTCCCTCCCATCACCCCTCTCTCCCTCCCCACCTTTTCTCCCTCCCTCACCCTTCCCTCCTCCCCTCTCCCTCCATCACCCCTCTCTCCCTCACCCTTCTCTCCCTCCCTCACCCTTCTCTCCCTCCATCACCCCTCTCTCCCTCCCTCCCCTTCTCTCCCTCCATCACCCCTCTCTCCCTCCCTCCTTCCCTCACCCCTCTCTCCCTCCTCCACCCCCTCGCCCTCCATCACCCCTTCTTCCCTCCATCACCCCTCTCCCTCCATCCCTCCCTCCCCCGATCACCCCCCCTCCATCACCCTTCTCTCCCTCCATCACTCCTCTCTACCTAAATCCCCCCCTCTCTCCCTCCATTCCCCTCTCCCTCCATCACCCCTCTCTCCCTCCATCACCCCCTCTCCCTCCATCACCCCTCTCTCCCTCACCCTTCTCTCCCTCCCTCACCCCCTCTCCCTCCCCACCCCTCTCTCTCTCCCTCCCCCTCTCTCCCTCCATCACCCCTCTCTCCCTCCATCACCCCTTCTCTCCCTCCCTCACCCCTTTCTCCCTCCATCACCCCTCTCTCCCTCCATCACCCCTCTCGCCCCCATCACCCTTCTTCCCTCCATCACCCCTCTCTCCCACCATCCCCCCTCTCCCTCCCTCACCCCTCTCTCCCCCCCCTTCTTCCCTCCCTCCCCCCCTCTCTCCCCCCCTTCTCTCTCTCTCCCCCCTCTCCCCCCTCTCCCTCCCCCTTCTCTCCCTCCCTCACCCCTCCCTCCCTCACCCTTCCTCCCTCCCCCTTTCTCTCCCTCCCCCCTCTCTCCCCCCCCTCCTCCTTCTTCCTCTTTCACCCTTCTCTCCCTCCCTCCCCCTCTCCCCCTCCATCACCCCTCTCTCCCTCCCTCACCCCTCTCTCCCTCCCTCACCCCTCTCTCCCTCCATCACCCCTCTCCCCTCCATCACCCCTCTCCCCTCACCCTTCTCTCCCTCCCTCACCCTTCTCTCCCTCCATCCTCCCCTCTCTCCCTCCCTCCCCCTCACCCCTCTCTCCCTCCATCACTCCTCTCCCCTCCTCACCCCTCTCTCCCTCCATCACCCCTCGCCCTCCATCCCCCCCTTCTTCCCTCCATCACCCCTCTCCCCTCCATCACCCCTCCCTCCCTGCATCACCCTTTCCCTCCATCACCCCTCTCTCCCTCCATCCTCCCTCTCTCCTTAAATCCCCCCTCTCCCTCCATTCCCCTCTCCCCCCATCACCCCCTCTCCCTCCATCCTCCCTCTCTCCCTCCATCACCCCCTCTCCCTCGTCACTCCTCTCTCCCTCCATCACCCCTCTCCCCTCCATTCCCCCCCCTCTCCCTCCATCACCCCTCCCTCCCTCCACCCCCTCCATCTACTAATCCCTCATACGAGGTTCTAACAGGGGCGTAGAGTACTGAACCCCTATTATTATACTTATTAGTATATCATAGTACCAGCCATATTATAGTTAGGCTCCTAGCTGCCTGTGACGTCCGAGTCCCGTGCATGTCAGCGCTGGGCCACAGGCATCGGCCTCACTCGTCGACAGGCTTAGAACCGAACAGGTAGGCTGGGTTACTTTCCCCTCACAGACTCTGTCAATATATAGTTACCAACCGTCTTGTGTGTTTCAGTACGACTGTCAATATCTCAAAGTACCCACCCAACAAATGGTGACAGCGGTGAGCCCGTAATTCCTGACAATTACGGTGATATACGAGATTAACTCCACCAAGCCGGCGGACATCTTGTGTGACCGTGCGGTAGGCCTGGTAGGCCTAGAGAGATGCCAGCTACCAACCCAAGTTAGTATACCTCCAGCCTGTCTACACTGTTTATTTGCTAAAACATTCCAGGAGTGGATCCGGGTTTTGCAAATTAAGCCAATCCAGATAAGCCAGTCTATGGGAGGAGTGCCTAAACCCTAAGCCATCCAGCCTGCCTAAGCCCTAAGCCATCCAGCCTGCCTAAGCCCTAAGCCATCCAGCCTGCCTAAGCCCTAACCATCAGCCTGCCTCAGTGTGCTCATAGTTACAAGACTTCAAGCCATCCTAGCCTGTGTGAAAGGCTTAAGCCAGCAAGACTAACCCAGCTGAGTGCGAGAACTAAGTCAAGCAATCCACGTTGAGTTCCTGCTTCTCCATCGCTTTGTTCTCCCAGTGCATAGCTGTTTTGAGCGCTACCATCCCTGTGGTATTTTGTGTTTTTTTTTAAGCCAGCCGGCTTAAATTCAAGTGCCTAGTGGTGTATTATGGGTGCAGCTAGTCGCTCTGTGGGACGCCCTCACCGCCCAGCCTGCTAAACCCACCCACCCACACACCTCCATCCACGTGTGGATGGGTATTTGGATTCTATCATCATTTTTATTGGCTACAAATCGGGTCAAGAGACATTTGTGAGTGTTTGAGACGTTTTCTCAGTCTATAGTGAACTTTTGTATTTCTCAGAGACTTGTGATTTAATTGCAGACTCAGTGTTAATTTAGATGCTCTGCTTGCAATCATTTTTATTTTTCCTAGTGTTGTCTTTGTTTATTTTTCCTAGTGTCTCATTCTAATTACATATTGTGTTGTGTCCTTGTCTTTACCTGAAGTACTATTCCCTCAGTGTTGTGTGCAGTATTGTGCTCAGTTTAAGCCAGTCACCCCTGGTGACGGAAATAAATGGTATAAAATACCGACACAATGGAAAAATATACACATAATCAGTATATTGTCATAAATAACAAAAAAGGCACAATACCGTGACTGGAACAATACACACACAACCCGCACATATAAAAGAGAGGAGCTTACGACGACGTTTCGGCCCGACTTGGACCATTTACAAAGTCACACTAACACACAGAGACAGAGGAAGGGTATTTATAGGCAGGCAGACAGGGGAGGGTACAAGAGAGTGGGGAAATGTAGGAGTAGTGGTAGTAGTGGTAGTAGTAAGGTAGTAGTAAAGGTAGTAGAGTAGACGTCATATGGAAGGAGCACTGCTATGAGGCTAGCGACCCGCAAGGGGAGTCGAGAGGGAAAGAAAAGCGAAAAAATGAAGGAAAATACAAGGCAAAAGAAAGAACAGAAAGAAAGGAAAACCCAAAGAGAAAAAAAGGAGAAGGGGGAAGATAAGACAGGGAAGGAATCAGGTTAAGTCACGGGTGTTCTGAAGTTTAGAGCATTTAACAATGTAATGAGAGAGGAAAGCATCAACAGAGACAAAGCCAGGGCTAAGATTCATACAGGGAAAGTTGTGTATAAGGGAGGATTCAACCAGGCGCGACTATGAAAGTTAGCGTAGGGTAGACAGTTTTAGCAGAAGACCAATCAATGGGATGACTGTGATCTCTGACACTGACAGAAAAGAGCATTATTAGTGTCCCAAGCCTAACACTATTTTTGTGCTCCCTGAGTCTGTCAGAAAGAGATCGGCCAGTTTCTCCGAAGTACTGAAGAGGACAGGAGGAGCAAGAAATAGAGTAGACACCAGGAGAATCTGTGGAGGTAGGGGAGGTTGAACTAGATTAGTGCGAAGAGTGTTAGTTTGGCGAAAGGTAAGTTTGATGTCTAAGGAACGGAGAGAGTTGCTGAGATAGAGAACCAGAGATGTAGGGAAGGCAGAGGACTGGA
Source organism: Cherax destructor (assembly GCA_009830355.1). NCBI lineage: Eukaryota > Metazoa > Arthropoda > Malacostraca > Decapoda > Parastacidae > Cherax > Cherax destructor. Next base: position 17,058 of record WNWK01022443.1, read on the forward strand.
GAGTTCTCAGGAGTAGAGGGTTTAGGGAGAGAAGAAAGTCCGTTTGCACGAGAGAAAGCAGAGTCTATGAAATGGGAAGGGTAGCCCAGGCGGGAAAAAAGAATTATGAAGAGTGGAAATTTCTGCTTCAAGAAACTGAGGATCACAGATGCGGAGGCACGGAGAAAGAGGGAGATAAGAACACTCTTCTTGACAGAGGAGGCATGATAAGGTAATGAATGTACATGCCACTGTGCATAGGCTTGCGGTACACGGAGAAGGCAAAACCTGTAACTGAACGGTGGACATGAACATCAAGGAAAGGAAGCAAAAATTAGATTCCCAATCAGCTTTAAACTTAATGGAAGGGGCAAGATTATTAAGAGCATCAAGAAAAGGTTGGAAGAGACTTAAGTCATGAGGCCAAAGAGCAAAGATGTCATCTACATAGCGGAGCCAGAGTGAAGGACGTACATCAATAGTGGGAAGAAGAACAGTCTCGAAGTATTCCATATAAAGATTAGCAAGAACAGGAGATAGAGGAGAGCCCATAGCGACACAAAGGTTTGAGAATAATATTTACCTTGAAAGGAAAAGGAGTTAGAGTCCACGCAAAGACGGATAAGATCAAGAAAGACATCAGTAGGTATAGGAGATGAAGTAACCCTTCATTGGCCTTCTCTCCGAGAAAATTAAGGACATCATCCAGAGGGACATTAGTGAAGAGGACCGACATCAAGACTAAGCATCTTACAGGTCGGGAGAGAGCGAACACGTTCGCTCAGAGGTCACAGTCATCCCATTGATTGGTCTTCTGCTAAAACTGTCTACCCTACGTCTAACTTTCATAGTCGCCGCCTGGTTGAATCCTCCCTTATAACAACTTTCCCTGTATGAATCTTAGCCCTGGCTTTGTCTCTGTTGATGCTTTCCTCTCTCATTACATTGTTAAATGCTCTAAACTTCAGAACACCCGTGACTTAACCTGATTCCTTCCCTGTCTTATCTTTCCCCCTTCTCCTTTTTTCTCTTTGGGTTTTCCTTTCTTTCTGTTCTTTCTTTTGCCTTGTATTTTCCTTCATTTTTCCTTTTCTTCCTCTCGTACCCCCCTTGCGGGTCGCTAGCCTCATAGCAGTGCTCCTTCCCATATGACTGTCTACTCTACTACCTTTACTACTACCTTTACTACTACCACTACTACCACTACTCCTACATTTCCCCACTCTCTTGTACCCTCCCCTGTCTGCCTGCCTATAAATACCCTTCCTCTGTCTCTGTGTGTTAGTGTGACTTTGTAAATGGTCCAAGTCGGGCCGAAACGTCGTCGTAAGCTCCTCTCTTTTATATGTGCGGGTTGTGTGTGTATATTGTCATCCTTTATTGACAACGTTTCGCCCACGCGTGGGCTTTATCGAAGTCCGACAGATCTGTGACTCGATAAACCCTGCGTGGGCAAATTGTCAATAAAGGATCACATAATACTGCTTATGTGTTTATTTTTCCACCCTTGTGACATATTTTCTTTATCACCTAGTATTCCTTATTATTGTGTTCTCTACTTAATTTTGTATTGTGTACCATTCGTTTTCGTTGTATTTTCCCTGTGTTTTCCTGCTAATTTTGTGTTAATGCATTCAGTGTTTCTTTCCCCAGAGTTCTAAATCAGCATTTTAGCCTCGTATATGTTGTTGTTTGTGTGAATATTTTATATATACAGTGACTAATGTGTTTAACCCTTGCAGACTAGTGTCCCATATTTTATGTGAAACCAAGAGTTTATTTACTTCTGTTAACCACAAGTCTTTAGTTCAAGAACATTTTGTGCACTATAAGTTCCATATGTGTACCTGTTAGTGCTCCATTGATGTTACTTGTGTTCCTGATCTCTGTGTTAACATCATTTGTTCTGTATATTAGCATTTTTGTCCATATTCTTGATTTTAGTTTGAACAAGTTCACTCTTAGTTCTTATTGAATAGTTTTGAGTACTTGTTGCCTAATTGAACTTGAGAGTAAGAGTGTTCAAACTAGTTAATTCTTGATATTTTTATTATTCTTCTGACCTAAATTTTCCCAGTGCAATTGTTTTATTGATTACTTGATTGTTTCTGCAACTGACTCTTTGTGCAATTCCATTTTGCAGTGATTACATATTGCTTTCATACATTCTCATGTTATTTTGTTTAAATAATTGTTCAATTTTTGAAGTGCGGAAATATATCCATTTAAATTGTGTTCTTAGTGCATATTTTAATTATTGTGTATCATGTTTAGAAAATTGTTTTACCAGTCTATATTTTATTTGCATAGAATTATTGATTCTGTTTTATTATTTTGCATTGATTTATTATTTTTCTATTACATTTCATTGTTGAATTGAGAGTAACGACAACTCACCTTGCTATTAATTCAAATTAAAGTAAGATTTCCCTTGAATATCAAAGTGTTACCTTATCTTGCCAAGTAAATTTCAGTGAGTTTTCCTTGCTTTGCACTGTGTCTTGTATATTGTTATTAATTATGCAGATTAGTTAAGCAGCGTTAATCCCTGATAAGCTATATCGTGTCGTATATTTCCCTTATTCTTCTTGCTTTTTTAATTCTCGTGTAAATTCCCTGCAATCATTTCTCAAGGAACTTCGAGCAATAGCTTAGTGTATTCTGCTAGTCAAAGCAATAATGACTCAGTGCAAGATCCTAATAGTCCCTTACCGACTGAAAGACAGTATCTAGCTCTTGAGCAATATGTTTGCTCTCACAGCTGGTATCCGAGATTTGTCACAGTGCTGCGGAATGTGAAGTTCAGATTAAGTTTTTATAGATCTGTAAATTATATATTAATGTAGCCGAGTGGTCAGGCACTAGTAAAACTCACTCCTCTCTGGAATCCAGTCCCTACAATATCTTGCACGCAAGATAGTGTCCAGTTACCTCGGGTGTCGGAGGTACCCCGGACAACCTTGAGTACTGAGACAACTATCCCTGCGATGGCACTTGTTCAAGTGGTAGTTCCTCTCCAGGGAATGCCTTGTTGACGAAAGACTACTTGCAATGAGTTATGCCATCTCTTGCTGATGCATAAGCTAGTGTACTCACTAGTGTCAGTTGTTGTCCCTCGTGTTCCAGATGGTGATATTATCCTAGTTGACAGTAAATCCTTGCAAAGTAAAGTGTTGATGTCGAGCAATTATTACCTGCTGTAAGAGATAGTAAGAGCCGTTTCTCCGTTGCTAATATTTAGTGTCATAGCATTAATTATTTCAACCGGGAGAGTCTATCCACTCTGCCGAGCCTGTTCATTCCTTCAGTGAAAAGCACACCTAGTAGACGTGTATACCAGTTAGTAATTCCACAGACACTAGTAAATGTAGCCCTACAGCTAGTTCATGATGCACCAGGTGTTGCACACCCTGGTATGTATCGTTCTGTAAAACAAGCCAGATTGAAGTACTTTTGGCCTCGTATAGCAACTGATATTGCTGAATATGTTAAGAAATGTAGTGTTTGTATGCAACATAAAGGTAATGTTAATGGCCTTAATCCTATCCAGGTAAATCCCACTACTAGTGAACCATGGGAAAGAGTTGCAGTAGACTTGCTAACTAATTTTCAATGCTCCCTCCAAGGAAATAAACATTTGTGCGTCATGGTAGACCATTTCACCAGGTACTGTGAGTTAGTTTCTATTGCAGATAAGACTGCCGAGACTGTAGCCAAAGTGTTTAAAGAGCTTACAATCTGTAGACATACCACCCCTAAATTCCTAGTAACAGATAACGGAGGTGAATTCTGTAATGAGATTCTAGAAAACTTGTGTGCTTTGTATAAGATAACTAAATCAACCATTGTTCCTCACCATCCTGCCAGTAATGGTTTAGCAGAAAGAACTAATAAGAAAGTACTTGATGTCTTGAGGCCACTATCAATCCCAATAGTGCAACCTGGGATGAGGTTATACCTGATGTTCATGTGCAATAAATTCTGCTTATAATGCTTCTATAGGTGATACTCCACATTATGCATTGCAGTGTAGATAAGCATTTGCCTTATTAGTTGTTATATTCTAATCAAACCAAATTACAATCCTGATGATTTCATAGCAACTCGTACCAGCTTAGCTCAAAGTGTCTTCAGAAGAATCCGTGAAACACTTCATAAATCAACAGCAGAATTTACTAATGCTCGTGCAAACACAACAAAATTAAAGTAGGTTTGAGAGTTATGCTGATTAACTTTAATAAAACATCGGCAATGCCTAAGCTAGATCAAAAGTTTGTTGGTCCTTATTAGTAGTTGAACATATCAACGGCAATAAGTATAAAGTTAGAGAAATAAGTACTGGTCAATGTAAAGAGTCGCATTTGGACCATATGAAGTTAGTATTGATGAAGAGCAGGTCCCTGACAACCAGACTGTTGTGACTGACAATGACAATCCGTCTGACCCTGTACCCTCTACTTCAGTAATCAGCCAGAGGAACAACCTGAATGTCATTACTCCTTATGTACACGACAGAGTATTGAGAAATCCTCAAGTATCATATAAATACCCATTTAGACCCTCCTCACCTAGACATGTGTTGTCAATTGCAAAGATTTCGATCCCCCAGAGATAATAAACATTCTGCAATGTAAACCTTACCCTAGCAGGTTGGGGTTAAATGTACATAGCCTGTATAATTAGATGGTTAAGTTAAAAGAAGTTGTCAACTGTGTTTTGTTATCAGCTGATCAGAATCCAGAATTTTGTTTGTGTGTTCACATTCCTTCTGAATTCTGAGATTTAACAGTATGACTTGTGTGTGCCAGGTCTGTCTTTTCTGTTAAACACTTTCTTCTTTGTAAATATATTCTTCCTCAGTCCGTAGAGTACATGAATACAGATTGATCGATCAATTCTATCCCTTGTAAATGTACTATAATTTGTAATGCATTACATTAAGATCCATTACATTAAGATTCATTACAATAAGATCCATTACGCTAAGATTCATTACATTAAGATCCATTACAATAAGATCCATTACGCTAAGATCCATTACATTAATATCCATTCAGTCGATTACATCCTATTACCATTTCTGTGATTTGTTCTAAGTTATATGTGTTTGCTATTGTATAGAATCAGCCCAGAGCCACCTGCCTGTTCAGACTATAGGAGTTGTATTGTATGTCGGACGCCATACATAACATGACCGAGCTGTCAGTAAGTACTGAACCCCTATGTATTACTACTTATGTAGTATATCATAGTACCAGCCATATTATAGTTAGGCTCCCTAGCTATCTGTGATGTCACGAGTCCCGCGCATGTGAGCGCTGGGCCACAGGCATCGGCCTCACTCGTCGACAGGCTTAGAACCGAACAGGTAGGCTGGGTTACTTTCCCCTCACAGACTCTGTCAATATATAGTTACCAACCGTCTTGTGTGTTTCAGTACGACCGTCAATATCTCCAAAGTACCCACCCAACAGAGGGACCTTGATAATCCCTCCATCTACTAATCCCTCATACCAGGTTCTAACAAGAGGGACCTTGATAATCCATCCATCTACTAATTCCTCATACAAGGTTCTAACAAGAGGGACCTTGATAATCCATCCATCTACTAATCCCTCATACAAGGTTCTAACAAGAGGGACCTTGATAATCAACAATGAATTCAACACATAACAAAGTACTCTCCCCTACGTTAATTTAACAGCCACCACTGTTATTTAACCCCAACAGTTCGACTGCCGTCTGTATTTACACTAGGCGGGAAACAAAGGGAGGGAAATAAGTTGGAGAAATAGGGGTGTGGGAAAACGGGGAAGGGAAAACAACTAGAAAGGAAAGATAAAGGTGAGAGGAAAATATATTATAATTTTGTCATTAAGATTGTGTACCATTGGAGTTGTCTTTATATGTCTTACTGACTTCCTGGCTACCTATTTACCTACTTTACCTGTGACTGGTTTCAATTCTTCTAATACGCAGCCCGGCCAGAACCGGGCTTCCTTTAACACATGGTCAACCAGGCTGTTTGTGCTAGGTCCCTCAGCCCACATAGGTATCACAACACATAATCGGGCACTGCAGCAGGAAGCTGTCCTGTTTCTTGAAGACTTCTGTATTTGTTCAGGCAATATATCTGATATCTGTTAGTAGCAGGATGAAGAGTCTTGGACCCGCATGTTAACACATTGTTCTCTTATGGTGCCCTACTTTTCGATGACTTCATTCCCTTTCTTCCAGATTTCTCCTCCAGTAAGTTTCCAGTGAGGTTGGGGAACATTCCCTCAATTACCTTCCATATATACTGCATTATCAGGGATCTCTTCTCAGTTCTCCAAGAAAACAATCCAAGAGTTTTGAGCGGGGTTCCCAATTGTGTAGATGTCTTACTGACTCTATACTGGCAGTATACGACCGCTGTACAGTGTCCATCTCCGCTGTATCTCCTGCTAGGAAGATTGGACCACAAAATATTCAAGCCTCGAGAACACAGGTGATTTAAAGAGTGCCATCACTGGTGATGATTATCTTCGGAAAATTATCATAATCAACCCTACCATTTTTCTGGCCTTTCCGCATTTTAATATTGTGTTTTCAAATGCTAGATCCTCTGAAATAATTATTAAAGTGGCGGGTTACTGAATATACGGGAAGACAATATGACAAATGATGACCTGAAGCAGAATCTGGAGAGGATGGGTTAATGGCACTAGAGGTATGTTCAGACACATACCATTACGAAGGAGAAGATGCAGGGGAAGGGAAAGTGTGCCCTTGTAGGCAACAACGACGGATAACAGAACTCAACTGCAGCAGACCTCTGTAGAATATTTTCTATTTCTCTATGCATGGAAAAGGTTGAACTGTGTGGGCAAGAGAGACAAAAGAAAAAGCCATACATGAAATTGGGAGAAATCCGAAGTACTTCTCGTATGCAAAATCCAGCTCAAACACATTTAAAGTCAGTGTCGGATCAGCCGGGCTGGGTTCGCGTTGGACTACGTTCGGCCAGCAGTAACACCTCTTTGATCATACCCCGATCCACCAGGAAGCCTGGTCATGGACGGGCCGCGGGCGTTGATCCCCGACATACCCTCAGGTAGACTCCAGGTAGGTAGGTAGTATCGCCTTTGAGTAGAGGTAATGGAACGTATACTTACGACAGGGAAGTGAATATCAAAATGGTACATAATACCGACAGTTTGGTAAGACACATAGGCAACAGTTAGGCATCTTTAATCGGAAACGTTTCGCCTACACAGTAGGCTTTTCAGTCTGTAAGGGAGATAAGGAGGGTGGTACGGAGGGGCTTTGGGTATCCTTGTTATTCTTGTAAGTAGGAAGGTAAGCAATGAACTTAAATAGGCTAAATTAAAATCTGGAAAGTTTTGAGGGAAAGTACAGGTTCAACAACAAATTGTCGATGACTGGAACAACTTACCAAGTTGGGTACTGAAGTTAAAACCTTAGGAAGCTTTAAGAATAAGTTAGACAAATATGATAGTGTTGAATGAGTGTTAATTAGCCTCAATCAGTTGGTCTCAACTCGTTTAAGGTTTCCAATGATAATCAGAAAATTGACAAATTGAAGAATGAAACACTTGTGCAACATTTGAAAATCTTTATGTGGCAACGTTTCCCCGCCAGGCTGAGGGACTGATTACCTCAAACCCCTCCTCACTTGTTCTTTCTGTAGGACTGAAAAACCACCGGCGAAACGGTTCAACAATAAAAATCCCAAATACGGTCTCAGTTTTTCAATGTTTGGAAAATCATCTCTTTAAAAATAAAAAAATAAAAAAGACAGCTAAATAATAATGTTTATTTTTTTATGACCGTTTTGGTTCTCTTCTCGTGACAAATTCTTCCATACTTAGAGGGAACCTGATAATGTAAATTGAAAATTGCTTTCACTGCAAGCCGATTCCACTGTTTGGACTTAATGTGCAACATTCACCAAATCCAGTTATACACAAATGGTGATGCAAATGGCAAAAGAAATCTGACTGCAGGCAGATTTTGGAACTACCAGTTATGCTAGGCGAAAAATTCTCCACGGTCGACTGGTAGTACATGGTAGTGTCCGACTCTGTTGTGTTGCTGGTCAGTCTAACTACTGTGCATGTATGGTCTAAAATCCCGAAGAATTAGACATGTGGTAAATCTGGGTATCTTTATTGTAGATGTTTCGACATCGGGGGGGTTTATGAATATAAATTCAAGGAGATAATTGGAAGACAATAGAACTATATTCAAAAAATGAGGTAATCAGTGCCTCAGGTTTGGGGTTGGGGAAGAGCACCGTAGTGGGAAGACTCCGAAGCACAAGCGAGAAGGCTGGGTTTTATACTGGGGCGGGGGAAGGGCGGGGGGCAGACAAAACATTTCACTGGTAGGCCGAATTTTTTGTGGAAGTAGGTCATACCTGAGGAACGGGTCAGTAGTAGTGAAAAGGTTGTGGAGATGTCCTCTGAACCAACATTCCTGATTTGCGAATCTGAAAATTGTATATGAATGGTATACAGTACCGAAAGCCCTTAAAAAAAAGGATCAGGGGGGTAATTACACACAAAAACATGAAAAAGAAATAACTGGAAAGTTGGGCAGATGGATTTTTAAATTTTTAACAGAACCCTAAGGTAACAGTAAACAGAGTAAAACCGGGGGTTTTGTGAAAAGTTCTTTTCCCCCAAAGGGCCCCTACTCGCCCCCTTTCTTTCTCATTCTTATATCTGACATAGATGAGACATACGCCATAACAATGTATCATCCTTTAAGCCCCCCAACTGATAACAAAAAAATTTTCCCCTTAGCTATTGACAATGTTGTTGAAAATGGTACAAAATACCGACAAGTTAAGACACATTGCAACAGTTTCATCAATAAAGATACCCAGCTGTTGCAATGTTTCTTTATAACTTGTCAGTATTTGATCCCTACCAACATAACTGTCAGACACTGCAACACAACGGTATCGGGGACAGAGGGGTCTTCCTTCTTCATCACGTATCTCAAGTTATGGTGAAGAGGGTTTGTTTCCCCGAGGGGCTGCCTTCTTACTTTACTAGTGGATCCCCTCTAATGTCTTCCCCATCTTCCACCTCACCTTTGACAGTATTTAAGAACCGTTTTCATGCTTCACCTTCATATCGTTCCAAAACCGGGGGTGAACTCTTCTCAGGCTGAGGGCTGACCACCTTGTTCCAGACCATGGTGCTGAACTCTTCTCCCCTCTGAGGGGGTAACCACCTTGTTCCAGACCATGGGCTGAACTCTTCTCCGGCTGAGGGACTGACCACCTTGTTCCAGACCATGGGCTGAACCTTCTCCAGGCTGAGGGGGTGACCACCTTGTTCCAGACCATGGTGCTGAACTCTTCTCCGGCTGGGGACTGACCACCTTGTTCCAGACCATGGAGCTGAACTCTTCTCAGGCTGAGGGACTGACCACCTTGTTCCAGACCATGGTGCTGAACTCTTCTCCAGTCTGAGGGACTGACCACCTTGTTCCAGACCATGGAGCTGAACTTTCTCCGGCTGAGGGACTGACCACCTTGTTCCAGACCATGGTGTTTTAACTCTTCTCCAGTCTGAGGGACTGACCACTGCCAGACCATGGGCTGAACTCTTCTCCCCGGGTGGGGGTGACCACCTTGTTCCAGACCATGGAGCTGAACTCTTCCCCGGTTGAGGGACTGACCACCTTGTTTCCCGACCATGGAGTTGAACTCTTATCACGGGGGGGCTGACCACCTTGTTCCAGATCATGGAGTTGAACTCTTATCCAGGCTGAGGGGCACCACCTTGTTTCCAAACCCTGGAGTTTAACTCTTATCCAGGCAAGGGGCTGACCACCTTGTTCCAGACCATGGAGTTGAACTCTTTTCCCCGGGTGAGGGCTGACCACCTTGTTCCAGATCATGGGGTTGAACTCTTTTTCCCGGCTAAGGGACTGACCACCTTGTTCCAGACCATGGGCGAACCTTCTCCAGGCTGAGGGACTGACCACCTTGTTTCCCGACCATGGAGTTAACTCTTTTCCAGGCTAAGGGCTGACCACCTTGTTCCAGACCATGGAGATTAACTCTTTTCCCCGGGTAAAAGGGCTGACCACCTTGTTCCCGACCATGGAGCTGAACTCTTCTCCAGGCTGAGGGGCTGACCACCTTGTTCCAGACCATGGAGATTAACTCTTTTCCAGGCTAAGGGACTGACCACCTTGTTCCAGACCATGGAGATTAACTCTTATCCCGGCTAATGGACTCACCACCTTGTTCCAGACCATGGAGCTGGACTCTTATCCAGGCTGAGGGACTGACCACCGTTCCAGACCATGGAGCTGGGCTCTTCTCCCGGCTGAGGGACTGACCACCTTGTTCCAGACCATGGAGCTGAACTTTCTCCCGGCTGAGGGGCTGACCACCTTTTCCGACCATGGAGTTGAACTCTTCTCCAGGCTGAGGGCTGACCACCTTGTTCCAGACCGGAGCTGAACTCTTCTCCCCGGGTTTAGGGACTGACCACCTTGTTCCGATCAGGAGTTGAACTCTTATCCAGGTAAGGACTGACCACCTTGTTCCAGACCATGGGTTTTCTTACCAGGCTAAGGGACTGACCACCTTGTTCCAGACCATGGAGATTAACTCTTATCCAGGCAAGGGACTGACCACCTTGTTCCAGACCATGGAGCTGAACTCTTCTCCGGCTGAGGGGCGACCACCTTGTTCCCCACCGGAGCTGAACTCTTCTCCCGGCTGAGGGGCTGACCACCTTGTTCAGACCATGGAGCTGGACTTTCTCCAGGCTGAGGGACTGACCACCTTGTTCCAGACCATGGAGTTGAACTCTTATCCAGGCTAAGGGACTGACCACCTTGTTAGATCCCTGAGTTGAACTCTTATCCAGGCTGGGGACTGACCACCTTGTTCCAGACCATGGAGATTAACTCTTACCCCGGCTAAGGGACTGACCACCTTGTTCCAGACCATGGAGAAACTTTATCAGGCTAAGGGACTGCCCCCCTTTTCCAGACCATGGAGTTGAACTCTTACCCAGGCAAGGGGCTGACCACCTTGTTCCAGATCATGGGGTTGAACTTTTTCCCAGGCTAAGGGACTGACCACCTTTTTCCCAGACCATGGGTTCTTTCAGGCTAAGGGACTGACCACCTTGTTAGACCATGGAGATTAACTCTTACCCCGGCTAAGGGCGACCACCTTGTTCCAGACCGGAGATTAACTTTTACCCAGGCAAAGGACACCACCTTGTTCCAGACCAGGGAGTTAACTCTTATCAGGCAAAAGGGTACCACCTTGTTCCAGATCATGGGGTTGAACTCTTATGGTAAGGGTGACCACCTTTTTCCAGCCTGGAGATTCTCTTTTCCAGGCTGAGGGACTGACCACCTTGTTCCAGACCATGGAGATTAACTCTTCCCCAGGCTGGGGACACCACCTTGTTCCAGACCATGGAGCTGGACTCTTCTCCAGGCTGGGGGACTGACCACCTTTTCCAGCCCATGGAGCTGAACTCTTCCCGGCGGGGGGACTGACCACCTAAAATTTTTTTTCTAAAAGGGTTGACTGATTACATCCCCTTTTATTTTTATTTGCTGCCTCTGTATTTGACAAAAGAAGTCTACTGTGTGGGCGAAACGTTGCATCAATAAACCCCCAACTTTTGCACATGTGTCTTAATTGACAATATAATGTATTTGAGGAAAAAAATCACCACGTTACAGGACTGAGGAAAAAAAGAAGATCGAGTAAAAGACAAACTCAAACCCTAATAGAGAAAAGTCTAATATGAGAGACCTGGAAGTGATAATGTCAGAAGATCTCATTCAAAGATCACAGCAATGTCGTTATTATCGCAATTGCAAAAAATGACGGGTTTGGGATAACTAGAACTTTCAAAAAAAGAGATGCCAAGAAAAGATGACACCCCTTTAGCCACTGATTTTTGGTAGGGTTATCCCCCGCCACCTCCTACCTACCTACCTGCCTTCCTGCATACTTGCCTGTCTCCCTTTCCTGTCTACCTGCCTACCTACCTACCTGTTGCCTGCCTGCCTCCTACCTACCTGTCTGCCTGCCTTCCTGCGTACCTACTTACATACTTGCGTTCCTGCGTACTTACCTACCTACCTGCATGCCTGCCTTCCTGTCTACCTACCTACCTGTCTAACTGCTTTCCTGCGTATCTACCTACCTACCTGCCTGTCTTTGCTATCCCCCATTCCCTTCCTGCATACCTACCTACCTGCCTGCCTTCCTGCGTACCTTCCTACCTACCCGCCTAACTACCTGTCTGCTTACCTGTCTGCACCCCTTCTTTTCACCTTCCACCCCCCCTACCCTCACCCCACCAAGTCAACATGAGGCCTGAACAATACAATAAAGGGGGTTTTCCTCGTAATAACAATTCCCCAGAGATCCGGGTGAGGGGGGGAGTTGTACCTTGCTGGAGACGACAGCAGGAGGGGGAGAGGAGGAGAAGAGAGGGAGTGAAGGAATGGAATGGAGAAGGGGGGAAGAAGAACTACAAAGAGGATCGAAAGAGGCAGAGGAAAAAAAAGAGAAGGAAGTGAATAAGGTAGAAGGAAGGCAATATGGAAACAGTTGAAGTGCCGAAATTTGCTGTTAGATAAGGGGAAAAGATGAAGAATATGGGAAGGAAAGACAGGTAGAAGCAGGAGAGGGGAGGAGGTAAGAAAAAGGGAAAAAAAATGAAAGCAGCGAAGCAAGGTGTTGTTCATAAATTGTCCCTGTTGTTTACAATTGCCCACTGTTACCTGGGTCTCCTGGGGGGTTCCGGGGGTCAACGCCCCACGGCCCGGTCTATGACCAGGCCTCCCGGTGGATCAGGGTCTGATCAAGAGGTGTTACTGCTGGCTGCGTTTTCCAACGTACGAACCACAGCCCGGCTGATCTGGCACTGACTTTGGGATCTGTCCCCCTCCCTCTTTAAGACAACCAGAGATCTACTGGTAATGCCCCGTATGGCTGGTGGGAGGCTGTTGAACAGTCTTGGGCCCCGGGACTTTTTGTGTTTTCTCTAGGTACCAGTGGCGCCCCTACTTTACTGGGGGGGCGTTGCACCGTCTGCCAAGTTTTTTTTCGTATGGCGTGATTTTTGTGTGCATATTAGGGGTCAGTCCCTCCAGAATCTTCCAGGTGTAATCATGATGTATCTCTCTCCTGCGCTCCAGTGAGTACAAGTCAAGTGCTTCCAGGCGTTCCCAGTAGTTAAAGGGGTTTAAAATATACTAGTAAGGTTTCTGACATTCTCTAGATCAGCAATTTCACCTGCCTTGAATGGAGATGTTAATGTACACAGTATTCCACCCAGAGAGAAAAATGATTTTAAAAGGATCATCACTGGCTTAGCATCCCTTGTCTTGAATGTTCTCATTATCCATCCTATCAATTTCCCCCAGATGTGATAGTGACATTGTTGTGGCCCCGAAGGTGAGGTCTTGGGGCATTACCCTGGTCCTTCCTTAATTTTTTCCCCTCTTTTTGTGATTAGAGTTTGTAATATACTCAGCCTAGCTATTATTTCCCCAGTTTTCCATAACAGAGTATTGGAATTTTCTTCATTGAACATCATATTATTCTCCGTTGACCATTGAAAACTTTTTTATATCTTTTTGGAGATTTGCCGTGTCCAAAAGGATGACTCTCTCATGCAGATCCATATCTGCAGAGGATGATCGGTGCTATGGTTTACATCTCTGTCTATGTCTGAAGAGAATGGGGGAAAGGATAGGGCGAGTACTGTGCCTTGTGGAGAGCTCTTCACTATGGCAGCTTCCTTTTAACTCTTTTTCACTCTCTTTGTGTTCGATTGGAGAAAGTTGAAGATCCATCTGCCAGTTATCCCTTTAGCACGCATTTTGTGTATATTACACCATGATCGCACCAAAGGCTTTCGAAAAAATTTGAACCCATTCTGTTTGTTTTCCGACATCTAAGACCAATCATAGTGGTCTAGCAGTTGCGAAGGCAGGAGCGACCTGCTCTGAAACCGTTCCCTGGATTGTGCAATTTTGGGAGTCCAAGTGGTTTGTAATCCTGCTTCTTAGAATTTTAAAAAGATTTTTATGATGTGAGACGTTAAAGCTATTGGTCTATAATTCTTAGCTATTTTTTTGCTGCCTTTTTTTGTGGAGTGGGACTATATCCGTTGTTTTTAGTGACTGGAATTCACCTGCTTATTTGTTTACAATTTACATTGATAAATGAGACACTTGCAAAATTTGGGAATCTTTATTGGGGAAACTGTCCCCGCCAGTGGCTTCTTCATCTTTTTGAATGAATATAAATTAAAAATTTAAATTAATGACCTTGACGTGGAATAACGAGGATATACGAAATTGTTTACGACAAAAAAATAAGCCAAATAATTTACCCCAAAAGAAACAGTGAACTCCGGGGGGATCTGGACGAATTAATGTCATAGTCTAAAAAAATGGCGATAAATTCAATGTGGACAAGTGTAAAGTCCTAGTCCTTGGGAACGAAAATAAGAACATAAGAATGGAGGAACACTGCAAAGGCCCCACGGGGTTTAGAAAAAATTTTTAAAAACCCCCAAATCATAAACTAGATAGAAGAACAAAAGGCACAATAGTGACGGGGAAAAATACACAAAAACCCACACATAGTGAGGGGTTACCAGACGTTTGCTCCCTTGGGGCCCTTTACAAAGTCACACTGGAGCCCCCTCCTATTTAGGGTTACTTGGTTAAAAAAAGGTAAAAAGAACGTGTATCTGTATCTGACGAGTTTCAAGAGTCTTTCTCTTCCCCAGCCCAGCCATGGGCCAGGCTCGTCTGGTGATACATGTAAAAAAAAAAAACGATCACACAGAGTGTGAAAGACCTGGGAGTTATGGTAACAGAAACCTTAAGCCAAGACAACAGTGCCTAAGTGTGCGTAATAATGCAACAAAAATTTCAAGAAGTATAAGTAACAGGAGTCCAAAGTTATTTTACACCCCCATAAATCACTAGTAAGGCCTCACTTGAGTATAGCTGAGTTTTGGCTCCTACAGCAGATATAAATTCACTGGAGAACATTCAAAAGAATAAAAATTAATCCACTGTGAAAGGACCTTCCAAGAAAGCGAGAACTCTGAACCTTCACTCTCTTGAGACGTTGAATACCAGATACCAATTGGATACAAAAGAAATACATAAACAAATGTTATATAAAGAAAGTAAAAAAATACCTGGAGTATACCTGGAGAGGGGGTTCCCCGGGGTCAACGCCCCCCCGGGGCCTCTGTGACCACACTACAACATATTTATTAAAAAACGTTTCGGTCCTGGAGCCTTGATCACTTCTAACATATAGACACATTCTGGTGTGCAGGCCTCCCGACACTGACAACCTAACATGCATATAATTATAACCATAATTTTTAAAGGGGGGAGGAGTAAGCCAGCGGAAGGGGGGGTGACTAAAAATCCAGCTCTGGGTCATATAATAATAATAATAACAATAATAATA
>WNWK01022444.1:0-32546 GCA_009830355.1 Cherax destructor
GTTTTTGGAGAGGTGTGATTTGTTTACTCCTGAACATCGGCCAAAATCAAAACATTTTGCTTACTTTGCGCTCAGTTTCAAGGTACTTGTCATCGTGAAACCAGTCAAAATTATCTCTATTTCTGTAATATATCATCTATTCTATAAAATGAGACTAAAAACGAGAATACAAGCATAAATACCATACGAAAATAGACTGCAAAGTTGCTGTTTTAAACCAAAAACACGGTCAGAGTTTTTTCCTCATTATGCACTGTGTGGTGCAGGAATATTTTTATACTCGCCCTGACGCTGAACCCATTCTATCACATCTAGGCCTAACAGCCTGTTTCTGCTTGATTTGAGGGCTAAAAATTTAGGCGTGCTATAGTGTCAAAAACCCCAGGGTGTAAACGTACTAGTACGACCAAAACCCGAAAGGGTAATTTTGCTCATTATGTCATATTAGATGAATTGTGATAGATAAAAAGCCGTGAGCTGATATTAGTGTCCTGCCCCCCAAAAATAAACTCGCCTCCCTCTCTCCTCTCCATCTTCCATACACCAACAAGAGTGCCAATAAAGGTAAGTGTGATGTTAAATGTTCATTTATACATGGTATTAGTGCTTTATATTTATTTGTCATTTTTTTCTGTATGTAAATCTATATTTAATCTCTAAAATATTTTTGTTAATACTCCTGGGTGTCTAAAAGCATTTAAATTAAATTTTCATTTTTTTTCTTATGGGGAAAATGGCTTCAGTTTTCGTTGATTTCAGTTTTAGTTGATCCCTCTGGAATGGATTACAAGGGGGTCCAAGGGGTCTCTCTGAAACTCTTTCCCGGGTCCACATTTAAAAAAAAAATTTTTTTTCTTATGGAATGATAGAAATCTTTTTCCGATCATAACCCCACAAAAATTATGAAATTTGATCGAAAACTAACGGAATTATGCTTTCGGATTAGCGGTAGCCATGACACTTACGATGGGCGTTTTCGCCCACTTTGAGCCTATTTTCGGCACATTCCAATGTTTCAGTCTACTAAAATTATAGCTATTTCGCTAGAACTCCATTTCTTCTATCGATTAGTACAAGAAACCGCCTATTTACCAATTTCAACTACCCAAAATAGTGGTCAGAAAATGGCAATTTGGCAATTTCACACAAATTTCAAACTATGCCAATTTCAAAATAGGGTCCATAATAAACAAGGCAGACATTCCTGGCACTAAAAAAACATCTTCTCTGTTCATTAGTCACGTCTCCAGGCCCCCCTTACATTACTTTTGCTTTCCATTTTGAATTTTTATTCTCACAAAAAAATAGAAGATTTACTGTTATGTATACAACTGCATCACTGTAAAATGGTATAAATAATATCAGAGCACTTGTGCATGAATATTAGACTTCGCAGTTGATGTGTATTGGCGCATGGTGTGATTTGTTTACTTTGAACATCGTCAAAAATCGAACATTTTCGCTACTTTGAGCTCAATTTCAAGGTACTTGTTATTGTAAAACCAATCAAAATTATCTTTATTTCTGTAATATATCTTCCATTCTATCAAATGAGACCAAGAAAACGAGAATACAACAATAAATACCATACGAAAATAGACTGCAAAGTCGCTGTTTTAAACCAAAAAACACGGTCAGTTTTTTTTCCTCATTATGCACTGTGGTGCGGGAATTTTTATACTCCCACACTGACCGCACAGACCCATTCTATCACATCTAGGCCTAACAGCCTGTTTCTGCTTGATTTGGGGCGCTAGAATTTAGGCATACTATCGTCAATAACCCCAGGGCGTAAGACGTATTCGGCCCATACCGAAAGGGTTAAGCACACGGAGGGTTCACTGTATTGTATATTATTCAGTATTGTATATTATGCAGTATTGTATATTCATTAGATTATTTGAAAGCTTAGTTTAATGTAATAAAATTAACATTACAGTCATTCCCTGCCCTATGTCATTAATTGATTCCTAGAGCCATGATGTAACTGTTTTTTATGTAAACCAGATGCAATACCTTAAAATAACAACAAACACCATGAAACTAATGTAAATAATTCCCAAAGAATATAACTATTGCTAAACTTTAAAAGAACACTAAAAACACATTTTAGTCATTTTTTAAAAATAATGAACACAAAAAATTGTTATTTACCTTGTGATTTACCCTTAAAAATGCCTTAAGTATGAGGAAAAACATGTTACAATTAGCGTCAAAACACGAAAAAAATATACTCGGATTAAAGCATTAAAGAATACCTTTAACCCGGGATTTTTAAGCCCAGGATAACCCAAAAAAGTCAGACAAAGTGACTTATTTCCATTGTTTTTTTTTAATCCCATTTTTTCTATGTGTAGGTTGGTGACAGCAACCCCCCGGGATTTACCCCCCACCTTTAAATTGTTTTGTTTTGCAGATGGAGGATTGCTTGCCCTTTTTCTGTCTCATAAACGTGCAAGGTTGCTGGATGTCTTGCACTTCTACACACTTAGGTCCCCTACACATGCATGTAAAAGCAATACAGTGGACCTCGGTTAACGTGGTCCCAAACTTCCCCTTTTTTGAAAGTTTTTTTTTTAAATGTTTTTTAAGTGTATTTTGGGGTCAAAAAGGATGTCTATTTTACATTATTCCTTAGGGGGAAAAATTTCTTTGGTAATCATTGAACAGCATTCGGCAAAAAATATCGTTAACGGTACCACTGTATATACTATAACCCCTTTCTTTTTTTGCCCCTTTTTTCTTCCTAGTTCTTGTTTATTTCGTTATCTCCAGGGAAGTGGAACAGAATTCTTCCTCCGAAAAGCTATGCGTGTCGAAAGAACGACTAAATGCCGGGAGCAATGGGTAAACCCCCTTCTCCTTTTAAATTGCAAAAAACAAGATAAAAAAAAATTTTTAAAAATTGGGAATGTTTAAGGGCGTGGATGAGGGGATGATAAGAAAGAGATGACTGCAAATTATGAAAAAAGAATTTGGGATGTCCTGGCTCTAAGCAAACAAAGCTGAAGGGGTAGGGATTTTGGGGGGAGAAATAAAGGGGATTAAGTCAGGAAGCTGAGAGAAGAGCTAAGGAAGGGGGAGCGGGTTGAAGGATCATTATGGAGAGAAAGGAACATAAATGTATAAATTCAAGGATTATTGGGTTAAAATAAGGGTGGATTTAAAAAAGGGTCTTTTTAGGGGTACCCTGGAAAGAGGAGTGAAGGGGAGAGAGATTTTGGGGGATGTTAACAAGTATGAGGAACTTTTGAGCCAAGTGAGAGAGTAATCATGGTAGGCCCCAAAACTAAAAAGGGGGAAGCGTTTTGAGAGGATGTGGGAGGTAAGTTTGGGGTACCAGGTGTAAATGATAATGAGGGCATTTGATTGAACTTTGTATAGAAAAGGGTTTGGTTATAGGTAACACTTTTTAAAAAAAAGAGGATAAATAAGTATAAAGATATGATGTGGGCTAATGAATAGTTTGTTGGGCTACATATTTTGAAAATGACTGTTGGGGGACTTCAGGGTGTACATGTTTATAGAGGGCCCGAAAATATCAGATCGTTTTAGTTGTAGCTACAGTGGGAAAGGTAGATGGGGTACAAGGAGAATAAAAAAGCAAGTAAGAAAGTGAAGATTTATAAATAAAAGGAGGAGTTAGGGTAAATATAAACATGTTGGAGGCAGATGGGCTAGTGAAATTTAGGCAATGGGGTAAAAAGGATGGGGTGTTTAAAAAACCCTGTAGTGAGTGTGTTCAGCAAGTTTTTGGGTTTTAGGGAAAGGGGGGGGGGGAAGAAAAGCGATTGGTGGAATGATGATGTAAAGAGGGGTAGTAAAGGGGGCCCGGGGCGGGGCGGTTTCCAGAAACATGTGTGAGCGTGTTAGATGGGGGTGAATGGAGACGAAGGGTTTTTTGGGACCTGAGGGGCCCGTTGGAGTGTGAGCGGGGTAACTTTTTGTGAAGGGATTCAGGGAAACCAGTTAATTGATTTAGTTGGACTTGAGTCCTGGAAAGGGGAAAGGGCATGCCTGCATTTAAAAGGAGTTTTGGGATAGTGACAGCGGGAGGGATTTACCCCCCCCTGTCCTAAAAAGACGGGATTTTTTGGGGGGTAAAAGGTTGAATGTTAAAGTATTTTTTTTTGGGGATTTTCTTTTTTTTTGGGTCACTCTGCCTTGGTGGGAGAGGGGCCGACTTGTTAAAAAAAAAAAATGATCTAAGACATATATCAACCTTAAAATTTTTATTGATGGACATTTATTTCCTTTGGTTTATTAGTTTGGTATTATATTATTAACCCTTAAACTGCCCAAACGTAAAATCTCTTTTTCACTCCCAAAGCGCCCCGAATATTTTAAAATTTTTTTTTTTTTAATTTAAACCCCTTTTTAAACGGCCCAAATGTATAAAAAGTTCCTACCATTCCAAAACATATATATATTTTTTATTTTTCCCCTGCCCCCAAAATTTTGGGCAAAAGGGGCAGGGCTTGGTCCATAGAATGGGTCTTAACACTGGGGGTTGCCGAAAAAAAAACTGGGACCACTTAGTCCCCTTGTGGGGGCACCAGTTAAATTGAGCACCAGCTAGAGCAAAAAATCGACAAACCGGCCCCATGTTCCTTAATTTTAACCCCCCCTTTTTGGGAGGGGTGTCCAGGCGGGGCCGGCCAGCTAGCTACCCTGTTTGGGTTGCCCCCTATCTCTGCCCCTGCCTGTCTGTCTGTATCTTTTCCCCTTCTTTGTCTCTCCCCACAAGAACACATACTTAAATACAATTATACATAGGGGAAATTACCTGGGAAAACCCCAAAAAAATCCAGAAAAAGGGGTGCTATACTGGCTTGGGATCGGGTAATACCAGTTGGTTCATGAGCACTCTCTGAGACAGAGACAAAAAAGGGAAAACGACACACAGGAAAGACGGGAAAGACAGACACACAGACGGGAAGAAAGACAGACAGGTTTGTGTAACACAAAAAAAGCGAAGCAGTGTAAGCTCATCAATTCCCCACTGTCATTAGGGGAAAGGAAAAAAAAGTAAAAAACCCCCCCCTCTAAAATGTCCCCCACAGTCATTAGGAAGATAAGGGAAGGATCTTTTGGAAGGAGAAGAGGGAATATAAATTTTAAATTAAAAGGTTTTGGGATTAAAAAAAGGGGTTTTGGGATGAAAAAAATTTAAAAATGTAGCACCTGGAGAAGAGGGGGAGGGAGAGAGAAAATTTTTGGAAGATGTTGCAATGATAGGAACTTTTAAACCCAAAGGGAGAGAGAAATTGTGGAAAGGGCCCCAAATGCTAAAATGGGAAAGAAACATGTAGAGGGGGGGGAGGAAGTTTGGGGGTGCCAGGTGTAAATGATAATGGGAGCCTTTTTGTTTGGGGTTTTGAAAAAAGGGGGTTTTTAAATAGGTAATACATTTTTAAAAAAAAAAAAGGGGATAAAAAAATTTAAAAAGATTATGAAGAAGGAAATGACAGTATTTTTGGGACTACATATTGGTAAAAAAAGACTGTTGGGTAGATTTCCCGGGATGTACATTTTTTATAGGGGGGCCACAGATATATCAGATAACTTTTTAGTTGTAGCAAATGAGAGTAAAAGGTAGATGGGAAACAAGGGGAAATAAAAAACAGCAAGAAGAGAAAGTGAAGATTTATAAACTAAAGGAGGAGGCAGAGGGTAAGTATTCCAGCTGTTGGAGGAAAAGATGGGCTAGTGAAATTTAGGCAATGGGGGTGAAAAAGGTTGGGGTAAGTTTAAGAATACATGTATAGTGTTAGTGTGTTCAGCAGAAGTTTGTGGTTATAGGAAAGTGGGTGAGGGGGGGAAAAAAGAGCGATTGGTGGAATGTTGTTTAAAAAGAGTAGTAAGAGAAAAAAGTTAGCATATGAGGGGTTTTTTACAAAGTAGAAGTGATGAAAGGAGGGAGGAGTATATGGAGAGAAAAAGAGAGGTTAAAGAGTGGTTAAACAATGTAAAAAGAGAGCAAATGAGAGGGTGGGGAGTTAAAAAGTTGAGAAAACCTAGGGAAAGAATGGGTTTGTCAATTAAAAATAGGAGAGGAGAGTTTTTAAATGGAAGTTAGAGTTATCGGGGAAAATGGGGGAAAGTTTTGAGGAATTGTTAAATTTTTATGAAGATAGGGGAAACCGGGTTTTTGATAGGGGAGGAGGAAAAGATCTTATAGGAGTGAAGAAGAACCAGTTGTGGTGTAGGGGGAAATTCTTTTGGCATTTAGTAGAATGAAAAAGGGGGGGAAACAGCTGGGGTTGATGGGGTGAAGATAAAAAAGGGAAAAGGCAGGTGGGGATATAGTTTTGGAGTGGTTAGTGTTTTTTTTTAATAAATGTATGGGAAAAGGGTAAGGTCCTAAGGGTTGGCAGAGAACATGCATAGTTCCTTTGTATAAAGGCAAAGGGGACAAAAAAAGAGTGTAAAAATTATAGGGAATAAGTCTAATTTTCCTGGTAAAGTGTATGGTAGAGTTATTATTGAAAAAATTAAGAAGACGGAGAACCGGGTAGCAGATGAACAAGGAAGCTTTTGGAAGGGTAGGGGGTGTAGACCAAGTGTTAGCAGTGAAACATATAGGTGAACAATACTTTGAAAAGGGTAAAGAGGTGTTTGTGGCATTTATGGATTTGGGAAAAAGGGACATGATACGGTTTAAAAGGGGGGCAATGTAAAATGTTGCAAATATAGGAATAGGAGGTAGGTTATTGAAAACGGGGAAAAGTTTTTATGAGGATAGTGAGGCCCAGGTTAGAGTATGAAGGGAGGGGATTATTTCCCCGTAAAAAATAGGCCTTAGGCAGGGGGGTTTTATGTCACCATGGTTTTTCAAATATTTTTTAGATGGAGTTGTAAGGAAAAAGGAAAGCTTGGGTGTTGGCAAGAGGTGTGGGGTTTAAAAAATAAAAATCGAACAAAAGGGGAAAGGGCAAGTTTTTCTCTTTGCTGATACACTTCTTTGGGGATTTGAAGAGAAGTTGCAAAAGGTTTTGGATGAGTTTGGTAGGGGATGCAAAAAAAAGGAAATTAAAATGAATATTGGAGGGAGAAAGTATGGAGGGAGGTGGAAAGTGTTCAGATATTTGGGAGTGGGTGTGTCAGCTGATAGGTCTATGAAGGATGATGAATCATAGAATTAACGAGGGGGAAAAAGGGGGGGTGCACTGAGGAGCTTTTGGGGACAGGGGCTTTTTCCATAAAGCAAAAGGGGATTGTATGAGAGATAGTTATACCAACCTCTTGTATGGGTGGAGACATTGGTTGGAATGTTTGAACAAGGAGAAGGCTGGAGGGGAGTGGGATGTCATGTCTGAGGGCAAAAAGGAATTTTGAATATAAGAGAGAATCCGTAGTTTAGAGATTTTGGAGGAGGGGTGAGGAGGGTTTGGGGAAAAGTTTGGACATGTAAAAGGGGGATGGAACAAAAAAGGAAAAGACTTCGAAATTTAATAAATGAATAGAAAAGGTTGGGGGAGGGGGAAAGGGGGTTTTTTTCCCCGGGGCTTGGACTTCCAGCAAGCATGCATGGCGTTTAAAAATAGGGGTAGAATGGAGACAAATGGTTTTAGGGCTTGACGTGCTGTTGGGTAATCCAGGTAACATTTTGAAAGGGGTTTTAGGGAAAACCGGGAGGCCGGACTTTATTCCTGGAGATGGGGAAATAATGGGGACTCTAAAAGGGGGTTAAATGTTGCAGTTTTGTAGCTGTAGGGAAGCACGCCCCTTAAGACCGTGATGGGAAATGATGATGAAAGTTTTCTTTTTCGGGCCACCCTGCCCCTTTGGGGGGAAACGATCTATGTGTTAATAAAAAAAAAAGGAGATAATATTTTTATTATTATTCTTAAAAAGGGAAAAATACTAGGGGAAAAGTAAAATGAGTTATTTATATTTACAAAAGCAAAAAAAAAAAAATAATTTTCCCCCCCCTTTTTGTCCACATTCATTACATACCTTTTGGGTCTCTTTTTTGAACTGGGTCATGATGGCTTCTTTTACATTTTAAGGGAGTTGTTCCATTCCTTTTTGTTTTACAATAAAAAAATGTTTTTAAGGCTGGCCACTGACTGTGAGTACCCGTAAAGTTGTGCCCTCCCCCAGTACTACCTATGATTGTTTTGACCCCAGCCTTCAGAATTGGCAGCAAGATATTTGGGGCACTGTTGTGGCAGTTTTATAAAAGGTTTAACTTCAATTGTTTTACTCTGTCTTTAAATTCAGCATATCCAATTGTTGTAATTCATCCTGGGCTACATGTTCTCTTGGACCCAGGTCCAGGATGAATCTTAGCATTTTGTTCTGGCTGATTTGCAGTCTATCTTTCATTTTTTTGTCAAGGCGAGTACCATGAAAAACAAGCATAGTCCATATGAAAATTGTATAAGGGCTAGACAGGGGGTCCTGCAAGCCTCAGTAGGTAGACACTGTGCTTGTCTGAAAGAGGAACTTCAGCCCTGGCATTTGCTTTCTTTACTACCCCTTTTTAAAAACCGGGGTAAGAATGGCCTGTGACCTGGTCATAAGGGGTTTTTGGAGCAAAACAAACCCCAACAGTAATATTTAACTTGTATTTCCTTCACCGGTTATATATACAATTATTACACTTAAGTACATTATGTACAGGAGTTGAATATAAGTGTACCACAGGGGGTGAAAAAGAATGGCAAAGACAGAAGCCAGAGGAGAAACACCATACTCAACCAGCTGGGGGCAAGTCTGGAAAATGCTGACCGCGAGTGAACCATGTCCCCCTCAGCATTTGGCGGGTTTGCCTGTGTTTGGAAAATGAACCAAGGTATACTGATTTAATGGGGTACCCTAAAAAATCATTAAACCCTTAGCACCCGGTTCGTTTTTTGGGAGGCAGCCAAAGGGAAGTGTGTCATATGCCGAATAAATGTAACATACTCTTTGCATGCCACCCCCCTACCCCAAAAGGGCTCTTAAACCCAAAGGACTGGGCTTTCACCTCCATGGGTAGCATGCTGCAGTGGCACTGAACAATAATGGAACTGCCTTTCCCCCTCAACCACCCAACTCTTAGATGGGCTCAATTTTTCTCGAGACAAAGTCAAACTCTATCCTAGGGGTGAGCCCAGTGGACAGTGGGCCCTAATTTTTGGTTCAAGACCCCCTGTGGATGAAAGCAGAATGCCCCCTCACCAAAAAAATAAAACCCCACCAAAAACATTAAAAACACTTTTTTATAAAAAGGGGGGGGGGAAAAGAGCTAGGCTCCCCATATAGCCCCTATAAACCCCTAACCTAAATTTCAATATGGGGGGGGGAAATGGGCCCCGCTTATTACCCTTTTTGGAAAATTGTACAGATACCATCCGGTTTCCGACCGAGCTTGGTTCGAACTAACCGATTGTAAGTCAAAAGGGAAACTGTCGAACCTTACTCGAATATAAAAGCATCACATTATGTAATGATTTTTTTTTATTGTTTTATTTTGGTATTTCTTTTTTTTACTTTACTTTTTATGCTGTTAGTACTGTATTTTAAAACCAAGGTTTAGGAGAAACACTGTGTACCCGAAAATTGTTTATTTCCCAGAACATTTGCATACAAAACATGGTCGTAAGTAAAGGGGTTTGGGAATGTAAAACCAAATCGAAAATCGGATGGTAGGTGTATTCCGAATATTGTAGGGTTGCTGTTGAGACCCCATCTCATCAGATGTGTTTGGGGTTTTTAAATGGAGTTGGGGGTAGACTAGTGGATTGTGATCACTGTAGACTGTGACCACTTGGAGACTGCCCCACGTAGACCTCGAAATTTTCCCTTGGGCCAGCATCAGGAAAAGGGCTTCTTTTTCAGTTGTGGTGTAGGCCCTCTGGTAGGTTGATACTTGGCCAAGAAGTATGCCACGGGCTGCAAACATTCTTCCCCAGTTTTTTGTAGGAGTACTCCCCCTCCCCCCTGACTCCCATCACCTGTAATGAAAAGGGTTTTGAAAAATCAGGAGACAGGAGAATGGGTGCAGTACAAAGAAACTGTTTGGTTTTGTTTAAAGCATCGTGGCAGTCTGGGGTCCAAAAATTTGGGTTTTTATGACTGGAAAATGAGGTTGGGGGGGCTACAACATTGCAAAGTTTTTAAAAGAATTGTCTGTAGAAGCCTACCATCCCTAAGAAATGCGGGGGAGATTTTCTATCATGATGTACTGGGTAATTTTTTGGGGCAAAAATTTTTAGCAAATTTAGGGGCCACTTTACCACTACCTTTTCATGGCCCAAAAAAGGGTGACTTACACAAATTAACAATTGGAAACTCCCAAAAATTCTCAAAGAGAGCTTTAAGCCTAGAAACATGTTGGTCCCAACCCGGACTATAACCCATGTCCTCTGGATAAACTGCCATTTTTCTAGTCTTTCAATAGCCCCGATGGATCAGCTTCTGGAATGTTGAGCGAGTTTCACATTCGAATGGGGGTTTCTTT
This sequence comes from Cherax destructor, assembly GCA_009830355.1. Taxonomy (NCBI): domain Eukaryota; kingdom Metazoa; phylum Arthropoda; class Malacostraca; order Decapoda; family Parastacidae; genus Cherax; species Cherax destructor. Next base: position 10,451 of record WNWK01022444.1, read on the forward strand.
ATATTGGTAGTGACCTGGAATTAAAAAAGGCAGAGATTTCCCTTTACCTTTCTGTCAAAAGGGACCTGGTAATTTTAAGGGGTCAACTTTGAAACAAAAATAACCTTCCCACAAAGGGCCATCATCCAAACATGGCAGAGGGTAAGCATCTGGAATAAAAAAAACCCCATTCACCTTATGGTAAAATTTGTACACATTCAAAAAATCCATCAGACTTCTTAACAAGGATGCATGGGGGAAGCCCCTGAAAATGGAAAAAACCCCCACTAATTTCCCTGTTCTTTGAAATGCCCCCCTGCTGGTAGCCTCTGTTTTTTAGGATTAGCCCGTATGGGGAGGTTTAATAGGTTTAGGTTTAATTTTCTGCATCATAATATCTTTTGTGTACATTTTTTGGGGCATCCAAAAATATGTCTGGGTAAAATTTTAAAAGTGCACTTAAACTTATTACTTGATTCTTAGACAGCCCCCTCTAAAGGGGTGGGTCCTTGAGGAGGATAGAATTGGGGGGCTTTACTTGAATTTTGGGAATGGTGTGCAAGGAGTCAGGGGGCGTCTACAGAGGCAAAAAGGGCAAGTCATTACTGGGACTTTATTTGGACCATTAAATAATTTTCAAATTTATGTGGGATTTGTACTCTTTGAGGGTTTTTTCAAGGGCTCCACATAATTTACATCAGTTTGTTTTCTGATAATTTGCATGGTCCCTAAAACTAGCTTTTAAAAGGGGTGAAATATAGGCTCCTGCACCAGCACATTGTCTCCTTTGGGTTGAAGGGCAAAACTTTGAGTTTCTGTCATACCTCTGTTTCATAGTGTTTTGAGCAGCTTTTAAGTTGGGCCCTTTGCCAACCCGAAAGGCCACCTGCAACCTTGAAGAAGGGTTGTGGGGGTGTTATTTTGGGTCTTCTCCCATCCATCCTTCCTTGAGGCCCCTGGGGAAACCTCCCTACGTTGTGCCCGAAGATTAAACCAAAAGGACTGTACCCCCTTTGGGCTCCCCGGAATTTCTCTCATTGGAACAACAACAGAGGGGAAATGATTCATCCCAAAACTTAAAAAAATGCAATAAGTTCTCATCATGGTTTTTTAAAGGTTTTTTAAAAACTTTCCGGGGACCCTTGGAACTGAGGTAATAGGCAGTGGATTTTATGAGTTTTTCCCATCCCATTAATTTCTTCCCAAACACTTTGGGGAAAAATTGTACCCGGTCACTCTGGATTCAGGAATGCCCAAAAAAGGTTTGAAAAACTGCCCTGGGACTGCTTCTTTTGGAAAACGTAATTTGCTTTGTCCATAATAGTGAACAAGTACTGGTTTCCAGACTTGGACTTTGGGAATGGACCCACACAATCAATGAAATTTAAATCTGCAAACGGTTCTCCCCCTTTTGCTGGTATGGGATGGGTGGTGCAGGTTTAATGGGGGGTCCAGGTTTTTTTCCCCGCTGCTGACATTCCTTACAACAGCAGATGTGATTCTTCACATCTTGCCTTTTTGGGGCCCGTAAAATTCTTTTAGTATTCTATACATTTTTATGTTTTTGGGTTTTTTATTGTATTTTAAATTAGTTTTTAGATTTTACCTTTATTGTTAGTTTTTATGTTTTATTTATTTCAAATATACACTACAGTTCAAAACGGCATCATCGTCACACTAAGTCTGGCTTACCAGTTTCCTAGAATCCCTTCATAAATGTTACTTTGCTCACACTCCAACAAAATGTCAAGTCATTAAATCCATTATCCTCCACTGCTCTTATCTAACATGCTCATGCATGCTTGCTGGAAGTCCAACCCCCTCGTTCACAAAACCTCCTTTACCCTCTCCCTCCAACCTTTCCTAGGAAAACCCCTACCCTGCCTTCCTTCCATTACAGATTTATTCACCTTCCCAAATCATTCTGTTTTTATTCCATCCTCTCTAAATGTCCGAACCACCCCAACAACCCCTCCTCAGCTCACTGAGTAATACTTTAGAAACCCGCACCTAATCTCCAACCTACGGATTCTCTGCATAATATTCACACCACACATTTCCCCCAGACATGACATCTCCACTTCCTCCAGCCTTCTCCTTGTTGCAGCATTCACCACCCTGCTTCACACTCATATTAAAGCATTGGTATAACTATACTCTCATACATTCCTTTTTTGCTTCCATGAATAATGTTCTTTGTATCCACAGACTCCTCAGTGCACCACTCACATTTTCCCTCATCACTTCTAAGGTTAACCTCATCTTTCATAGACCCATCTGCTGAGAAGTCAACTCCCAACTGTCTGAATACATTCACTTCCTCCATACTCCCCCCAATCTGATATCAATTCTTCTTCTTTCTTCAACAAACCGGCCATATCCCACAGTTGGGTGGCCAAAAAAAAAACAAAAGTTTCCCTTTTATTTTAGCAATGTATACAGAAGGGGGTTTCTAGCCCCTTGCTCCGGAAATTTTTGTCGCTCTTACGACATGCATAGCTTATGGAGGAAGGATTCTGTTCCACTTCCCCATGGAGATAAGGAAATAAGAACAAGAACTAGTAAGAAAAAAGAAGAAAAACCCCGAGGGGTGTGTATATATATGCTTGTACATGCATGTATAGTGTTACCTAAGTGTAAATAGAAGTAACGAGACATACCTGAAATCTTGCATGTCTGTGAGACAGAAAAAGACACCAGCAATCCTACCATTCATGTAAAACAATTACAGGCTTTCATTTTACACTCACTTGGCAGGACGGTAGTACCTCCCTGGGGATTGCTTTTGCCAACCCCTAGATCTTACTCTTAATTCTGTCAATAATAACTCTACCATATAACTTACCAGGTATTTTCAACAGGCTTTTTCCTATAATTCTTACTCCTGTTCATTTTGCCTTTATAAAAAATGCTTCTCTGCCAGTCCTTATGTACCTTTCTTTCCTACATTTATTAAATAAAGCACCAGCCATTCCAAAACTATATCCCCACGTGTTTTAACATTTCTGTCTTGATCCCATCAATCCCAGCTGCTTTACCCCTTTCATTCTTCCCACAGCCTTATGTAACCCTTTTCCCCCACTTACAACTGGCTTTTCCTAACTCCTACAAGATGTTATACCTGCCCAATGCATGAAATTACAACTTCCCATCTTCTACTTTTAACAGTCCCCCAAAATATTCTCCCTCTTCTCAATACCTTCAACTTTCCATCTAATAATCTCCCATTTTTATCTGGAAACCCTTCGTTCCCCCAGGGTTTCAACTTTTTAAACCACTCCAAAGTTTTGTCTTATTCTCCCTTTCACCCACCATTGCATTACTCTTTTAAAAATTACAAAAACCCAAAACTTTCCGGCATCCTCAAAATACAAGGTTACCCAAAAACAAAGGTGGTGACCCAACAGATGTAAACAATTATAGGCCAATATCAAAAATTTCCTTTTCTTTCCAAAAACTTTGAAAACCGACACAAAATGTTATACTCCTTCATAACACCAAAAAATCTTTTAAAACCTGCCAGTTTGGCTTCAGGAAAACAAAAACACAAATGACACAATAATGAAAATGCTAGACCACTTTACACAGCACTGGAAAAAAAAATACAGTGGGCCCTCGGTTTTCGTTCACCTCCCAAAATCAAAATTTTGTAAATGTATTTTTGTAAGAGCTTTTGTAAGTGGACCCCGGATTACGATGGCATCGGATAACGATAAATTCGGAAGACGATACATTTTCCGTAAAATAATGGTTCGGTAAACGATGATCCGCTCGGAAAACTCTATCCGTCTTGGACGCGTACACGGCACAATGCTCCATCCAGAGTCAGTGTGCCATTGTTTACCAGGAGTGAGTGCCACCCACGCATTCATACCATACATTTTGTCATTATTCCATTGTTTTTAGTGCTTGCAACTGCTAAATAAGCCACCATGGGCCCAGAGAAGTAGTGCCAGCCCTGTGGTAAAGGGCTGAGAGGGAAAATGTGTCTTCTTAAGTGATTCAGTGATTCTACGATATGTTATGATACTAGAGCAGCAGGAGTTGATAAAGGATATAGTGCCAGCCAGCGATAAAGTGTAGCATTAACATTGTAGCAAGTAAGTTAAGCCATTAATCGATAGAAAAATGACACGAAACTTAACTCCTCCATTGTTGTTTGAGGTATAGGGCGACTGACAACACCGCCGTGTGTCTGGCGGCCATCACTATTTAAGGCTATCTTTCAGTGGCCCTCGTACACCCAACAACAAACACCACAACACCAGTCCTCAAATTCGTAATGATATTTTATTCATTCTAGAGATATGTCATGTTTCTATGTTATAAATATTGTTTATTATGTCATATTAGATGAATGTGATAGATAAATAAGCCATAGAGTTTACAGTAGTGTCATTTTGAAGGACTATCTTGTCCTGTCCACAAACACACCCCTGTCGCCGGCACAATTCCAAACATTCGCCAGAAACAGAACTCTCTGGAACACTTTTTTGACCAACAGGGGTCCAGTGACTCTCAAGCTGGTCCTAGTGGTATTAAAAATTAAAGAAGGAAGTAACCTAGGAAGAGGACTTGGTACCTGAAGTGTTAATGGAAGGGGATTTCCCTTCCAAACACTAGCAATTACTCCTTCCTCTCCCTCCCATCTTCCACACATCAACAACTCTTCAATAAAGGTAAGTGTCAAGTTATTACTGTTTTATGTACTTTATATCTCATTCTTTTCTGTGTAATTTAATGTGGAAACAATATTTATTTTAATACTTTTGGGTGTCTGAAACGGATTAATTGAATTTCTATTATTTCTTATGGGGAAAATAGATTCGGATTACATTATTTTCGGTTTAAGTTAAACCCTCTGGAACGGATTAATCACGTAATCCGGGGGTCCACTGTATTTCAATATACAGTACACTACTGTATAAACATTAAAAAATATACCAGAAATGTTATAAATGGTGCAAAGGTGACATTAAAACAATATCAAAGATGGTTGACACACACTACCATTATAGTATGCTCCTCACTTAGCGACAAATTCGTTTAACGACGTGGTCTTAGGATCGGAACTCCATCGTTAAGTGAGCTGTATTTATTTTCAACATGTTGGCTGTCTCCCACTGAGGCAGGGTGACCCAAAAAAGAAACACTTACCGTCATTCACACATAATCACTGTCTTTGCAGAGGTGCCCAGATATGACAGTTTAGACGTCACTCTAAACCATCAATATCCCAAACCCCTCCTTTAAAGTGCATTAATTGTACTTCCCGCTTCAAGGACTCGAGTCCTGCTAACCAGTTTCCCTAAATCCTTCCACAGAGTATTACCCTACTCACACTCCAACAGTTTGTCAGGTCCCCAAAACCATTCATCTTCATTCACTCCTATCTAACACGCTCATACATGCCTGCTGCATGTCCAGACCCCTGCACACTAAACCTCTTTACCCCCTCCCTGCATCCATTCTTAGGACAACCCCTACCCTCCTCCCTCTACTACAGATTTATACACCCTCCAAGTGTTATGGGGCTATAAGACCGAACATGTATTTATGTATCTAAGTAGCAGATACATTGGAATACCTAATTATATTGAACTGCTGGGGGAAACAACTCCTTTAATTCTCTCATAAGGGCAGATCACTCTTATGGGGGAAAAAGTCAGTTGAGTCAAGCCCTGTTTTTTCAATATAATAGGTTGTACTATAAACTCTCAATCAATTAAAATAAGTAGATTATAAAGTTTGTATTTCTTAAGAGCGTCTCCTGCATTCTTGATTCTGGGCAGGATGTGTGTCCCAGAGGTAAGATTTGTACCTGAATATGATGTAACCATTATACCCAGGGTGACTACAGTGTGTCAAAACACTGTATTAAGGTCATCAAGAAGAAAGGAGTACTAATTGTGTCAGATGGACCATGTGACTGTACTGGCAGAGCAGCTAAGGATGTTCATCCTTTTGTTATGAATAGGAAAATGCTTAACTTGTATATATCTTTCTAGAATATATCCCTATTTTTGTAATAGTAGTTTAAATAACCTGTTGAGAGTGTTGGTGAAAAGATTTCAGAGACTGAGGATGACCAAACATGAGTGTAAGTATTTTCCTAGACTTTATAAGGCCTTATTTAAGCTACCCCACACTAGAACATGTAGTGAGAACCGTACCATCGAAGTAAAAAGGGAAAACAACATAACATGGAAGCTTGACCGGAAGAGTTATTTGACTGCTCAAAACATTCTTTGAACTATATGCACTGGTATGGGGTAACAATTACATGTTTCTGGTAGGAGAGGATTTACCAAGGTGGTGTCAGTGGAAGTGTTGTTTTCATATACAGTGGACCCTCGGTTTTCGTTCACCTCCAAACTCGAACAATTATGTAAGTGTATTTTTGGGGTCTGAAACGACTAATTTAATTTACATTTGTCCTTATGGGAACAAACTCGTTCGGTAACGGCACTCAAACAGCATTCTGGAAAGAATTTTCAACAAAAACCGAGGGTCCACTGTATTAGTTTACAGGTTGTTTCCCTCCTAAAGGGGAAGGAAGGTTGGGTAACATATTTTGCTTGTGGTTATTTTAAGTGCTATGTGCATATTTTACATTCAACTTGTGTTATTATATTTGCCTGTGGGAAAATTTTGTCCTCTGATACTATAAGAGGGAAGCAAGTGTTTAAGGAGAGCAAGGAATGTTTTGAGGATATTTTTTTTATTTTGCTAAAATTTTAATGCCAATTTGTCTGTACAGTAATCAGCATATGAAACTTTGTCACTTGCATTATTACTGACCTTTTCCTTACAGTTATACAGTGGACCCCGGATTACGTCATCATTTCATTCCAGAATGCTGTTCAAGTGCCATTGCCGAACGAATTTGTTCCCATAAGGAATAATGTAAATTAGATTAGTCCTTTTAGACCCCCAAAAATACACTTACAAAAGCACTTTCAAAAATACACTTAAATAATTGTTCGAGTTTGGAGCAGTACGTAATCTGGGGTCCACTGTATATAAAAAATAGTGCCCTATTTCATAGGGCTTACGGCAACTCCTCTCCTACAAAATTGGTAAAACATACAATGTTCTAGCTGTATAACCCCTGTGGTTTAGCGCTTCTATTTGATTATAATAATAATAATCTAGTTGTAATCAGATGAAAGACAAAGAGTTAGGTATTCTAATTACATGAGCTTTTGAGTGAACTATCAATAGATTGCATTATACAAAATTTTGAAATATGTAATTTTTTTTAAGGATTTTTTTGGGAGAAAAAAATTCACTAAAAACAAAACGGTAAAACATATCACAAACCTAACATTGTAATTCAATAGAACCATCATTCCTCAATAACCTATGAAAGAATCATGATGCTCTTATAAATACTCTTTGCATGAGAGGAGTTATAATGTCAGTACAGTCAACCCCCGGTGTTAGACGGCGTTGGAGGTCGTCCAAATCAGTGTTCGACAGGTTTTTTAATGAGAATTTTGGCTCGGTATTAGACAAGTCGCTCAGAGTTGGACGAGTTGGCTATTCGTCCCGGACGCGTACGCGTGGCCCAGCTGGGCCTGGGCACTCCACGGAGCGTCAGTGCTATTGTTTACAAGCGAGAGCGACCACCACCCACGCATACATACTAGTATATTGTCATTATTCCACTGTTTTTAGTGCTTGCAACTGCTAAATAAGCCACCATGGGCTTCAAGAAAGCTCCTAGTGCCAAGCCTGTGGTAAAGAGTGTTGCAGGGAGTGTAGCATTCATACAGGGAGTGAAGCAGGAATGTAGGGAGTGAAGCAGGGATGTAGGGAGTGAAGCAGGATGTAGGGAGTGAAGCAGGGATGTAGGGAGTGCTAGCATTCATAGGGAGTGAAGCAGGGATGTAGGGAGTGAAGCAGGGATGAGGGAGTGAAGCAAAGGAGTGTAGCATTCATGCAGGGAGTGTAGCATTCATGCAGGGAGTGTAGCATTCATGCAGGAGTGTAGCATTCATGCAGGAGTGTAGCATTCATGCAGGAGTGTAGATTCATGCAGGAGTGTAGCATTCATGCAGGAGTGTAGCATTCATGCAGGAGTGTAGCATTCATGCAGGGAGTGTAGCATTCATGCAGGAGTGTAGCATTCATGCAGGAGTGTGGCATTCATGCAGGAGTGTGGCATTCAGGCAGGGAGTGTGGCATTCAGGCAGGAGTGTGGCATTCGGCAGGAGTGGCATTCAGGCAGGAGTGTGGCATTCAGGCAGGGTGTGGCATTCAGGCAGGAGTGTGGCATTCAGGCAGGAGTGTGGCATTCAGGCAGGGAGTGTGGCATCTCAGGCAGGGAGTGTGGCATTCAGGCAGGGAGTGTGGCATTCAGGCAGGAGTGTGGCATTCAGGCAAGGTGGCATCAGGGAGTGTGGCATTCAGGCAGGAGTGTGGCATTCAGGCAGGGGTGGCATTCAGGCAGGAGGTGGCATCAGGCAGGAGTGTGGCATTCAGGCAGGAGTGGCATTCAGGCAGAGTGTGGCATTCAGGCAGGAGTGTGGCATTCAGGCAGGAGGGCATTCAGGCAGGAGTGGCATCCAGGCAGGAGGTGGCATTCAGGCAGGAGTGTGGCATTCAGGCAGGAGGTGGCATTCAGGCAGGGAGTGTGGCATTCAGGCAGGAGTGGATTCAGGCAGGAGGTGGCATTCAGGCAGGAGTGGCATTCAGGCAGGAGTGTGGCATTCAGGCAGGAGTGTGCATTCAGCAGAGGTGGCATTCAGGCAGGGAGTGTGCATTCAGGCAGGAGTGTGCATTCAGGCAGGAGTGTGGCATTCAGGCGAGGTGGCATTCAGGCAGGAGTGTGGCATTCAGGCAGGAGTGTGGCATTCAGGCAGGAGTGGCATCAGGCAGGGAGTGGCATTCAGGCAGGAGTGTGGCATTCAGGCAGGAGTGTGGCATTCAGGCAGGGTGTGGCATTCAGGCAGGGGTGGCATTCAGGCAGGATGTGGCATTCAGGCAGGAGTGTGGCATTCAGGCAGGAGTTGGCATTCAGGCAGGGTGTGGCATTCAGGCAGGAGTGTGGCATCCAGCAGGGAGGTGGCATTCAGGCAGGAGTGGCATTCGGAGGTGGCATCAGGCAGGAGTGTGGCATTCAGGCAGGAGTGTGGCATCAGGCAGGGAGTGTGGCATTCAGGCAGGGAGTGTAGCATTCAGGCAGGGATGTGGCATCAGGCAGGAGTGTGGCATTCCAGGCAGGAGTGTAGCATTCAGCAGGGAGTGTGCATTCAGGCAGGAGTGTGGCATTCAGGCAGGAGTGTGCATTCAGGCAGGAGTGTGCATTCAGGCAGGAGTGGCATTCAGGCAGGGAGTGTGCATTCAGGCAGGAGGTGGCATTCAGGCAGGGGGATGGCATCTCAGGCAGGGAGTGTGGCATTCAGGCAGGAGTGTGGCATTCGATGCAGGGGAGGTGGCATTCAGGCAGGGAGTGTGGCATTCAGGCAGGGAGTGTGGCATTCAGGCAGGAGTGTGGCATTCAGGCAGGGGGTGTGGCATCTCAGGCAGGAGTGTGGCATTCAGGCAGATGGCATCAGGCAGGAGTGTGGCATTCAGGCAGGAGTGTGGCATTCAGGCAGGAGTGTGGCATTCAGGCAGGAGTGTGGCATTCAGGCAGGAGTGTGGCATTCAGGGCAGGAGTGTGGCATTCAGGCAGGAGTGTGGCATTCCAGGCAGGGAGTGTGGCATTCAGGCAGGGGGTGTGGCATTTCAGGCAGGGGGTGTGGCATTCAGGCAGGAGTGTGGCATTCAGGCAGGAGGTGGCATCTCAGGCAGGGGGTGTGGCATTCAGGCAGGAGTGTGGCATTCAGGCAGGAGTGTGGCATTCAGGCAGGAGTGTGGCATTCAGGCAGGAGTGTGGCATTCAGGCAGGAGTGTGGCATTCAGGCAGGGAGTGTGGCATTCAGGCAGGGAGTGTGGCATTCAGGCAGGAGTGTGGCATTCCAGGCAGGGAGTGTGGCATTCAGGCAGGAGTGTGGCATTCAGGCAGGAGTGTGGCATTCAGGCAGGAGTGTGGCATCCAGGCAGGAGTGTGGCATTCCCGGCAGGAGGTGGCATTCCCGGCAGGAGTGTGGCATCTCAGGCAGGAGGTGGCATTCAGGCAGGGAGTGGCATCTCAGGCAGGAGTGTGGCATTCAGGCAGGGGGTGTGGCATCTCAGGCAGGAGTGTGGCATTCAGGCAGGATGTGGCATTCAGGCAGGAGTGTGGCATCTCAGGCAGGAGTGTGGCATCCAGGCAGGAGGTGGCATCAGGCAGGAGTGTGGCATTCAGGCAGGAGTGTGGCATTCAGGCAGGGAGTGTGGCATTCAAAGAAAATGCCAGTAACCCCAGAAAAGAACTTGCCACCTGCAGTGTTAATGGAAGGATTCCTCTTCCAAACACTAGCATACTGCTCCATCCTCTCCTCTCCTCCCGTCTTGCACACATCAACAACTCTTCAATAAATGTAAGTGACATGTTATTGTACTATTATTTCTTTATTTCTCATAAAATTGTGTGTAATTTAATGTCAAAAAGTAATAAAAAATATTTTATTTTAATACTTTTGGATGTCTGGAATGGATTAATTTTATTTCCATTATTTCTTATGGGGAAAATAGAATCGGAGTTCGACCAAACCTGTGATCGACGGGCCCTCTGGAATGGATTACCGACGATAACCGGGGGTTGACTGTAATTTATTCCTGAGTTATGGATAATTATGTTTGTGTAAAAATCTCAGGTAATGGTGTGCCAAATCTTCGTGCTACACCCCTCCATTCTTATCGGAAGCCCCAAGGCCACTGAGCGAGTACCACTGCTGCTCTCCTACTCTGCTCCTCACAGAAGTTACCATGTAGTGTGTTTAAAGTGAAACAATCATAAAAATCACAATGTTTTGGGTAAAAAAAACAACAAAAAATCTGACTATTTGCCAACATGACCTTTTGCTAACAGCAAGAACAAAAAATTACATTTTGGTTAAAACATACTTAGAAATATGATAGAAACAAGCTGATTACATGAACATGTTACCAGAATTATGCACTATTTTTTGGTAAGAAAACTTTTTTCCATAATTTTTCAATTTCAATTGTTTTATCACTCAAAAACGGCTAGTCCCTCCCTTAAGAGTGACATCGATAGGAAATAAATTGTATAAAATACTGACACAATGGAAAAATAAACACATAAGCAGTATAATGTGATCCTTTATTGACATTTCACCCACACAGTGGGCTTTATCAAGTCACAAACATCTGCCTGGGTGAAATGTATGTGAGTATTTATAGGAGACTGCAGACGACGGGCATTAAACATCTTTAACACACCCAGAGAAGACACTGCCGAGAAGAGATGCGCACACACACACACTGGACCTAGTATTCACCTTGAGTAGTTCGGACATCGAGGATATCACGTATGAAAGGCCCCTTGGAGCTAGTGATCATTTGGTTCTGTGTTTTGATTATATAGTTGAGCTACAAGTGGAGAGGGGAGCAGGAATAGGAAGGGAGAAACGAAACTACAAAAGGGGTGACTACACAGGCATGAGGAACTTCCTACAAGACGTTCAGTGGGAGAGAGAATTGGCAGGAAAACCAGTAAAAGAAATGATGGAATATGTGACAACAAAATGCAAAGAGGCAGAGGAGAGGTTTGTCCCCAAGGGAAACAGAAGTAATGGGAAGACCAGAACGAGTCCTTGGTTCACCCAGAGGTGTAGGGAGGCAAAAACTAAGTGTAATAGAGAATGGAAAAAGTACAGAAGACAAAGGACCCAGGAAAATAAAGAGATTAGCCGAAGAGCCAGAAACGAATATGCACAGGTAAGAAGGGAGGCTCAGCGACAATATGAAAATGATATAGCATCAAAAGTCAAGTCTGATCCGAAGCTGTTGTATAGCCACATCAGGAGGAAAACAACAGTCAAGGACCAGGTAATCAGGCTGAGGAAGGAAGGTGGGGAGTTCACAAGAAACGACCAAGAGGTATGTGAGGAGCTCAAAATGAGATTTAAAGAAGTATTTACAGAGGAGACAGGAAGGACTCCAGGAATTCAGAATAGGGAGGTATACCAACAAGTGCGGGATGAAATACACAACCAAGGAGGAGGTGAAGAAGCTGCTATGTGAACTCGATACCTCAAAAGCGGTGGGACCGGACAACATTTCTCCGTGGGTCCTTAGAGAGGGAGCAGAGATGATGTGTGTGCCACTAACACAAATATTCAACACATCCATTGAAACTAGGCAACTACCTGAGGCGTGGAAGATGGCAAATGTAGTCCCAATTTTTAAGAAAGGAGACAGACACGAGGCATTAAACTACAGACCTGTGTCACTGACGTGTATAGTATGCAGAGTCGTGGAGAAAATCATCAGGAGGAGAGTGGTGGAGCACCTAGAAAGACAAGCTTATAAACGACACCCAGCACTGTTTCAGGGAAGGAAAATCCTGTGTCACAAACCTACTGGAGTTTTATGACAAGGTAACAGAAGTAAGACACGAGAGAGAGGGGTGGATAGACTGCATTTTCTTGGACTGCAAGAAGGCGCTCGACACAGTTCTTTGCAAGAGGTTAATGCAAAAGCTAGAGGATCAGGCACACGTAACAGGAAAGGCACTGCAATGGATCAGAGAATATCTGACAGGGAGGCAACAACGAGTCATGGTACGTGACGAGGTGTCAGAGTGGGCACCTGTGACGAGTGGGGTTCCACAAGGGTCAGTCCTAGGACCTGTACTGTTTTTGGTATATGTGAATGACATAACAGAAGGGATAGACTCAGAGGTGTCCCTGTTTGCAGATGATGTGAAGTTAATGAGAACAATTAAATCAGTCGAGGATCAGGCAGGACTACAAAGAGACCTGGACAGGCTACAAGCCTGGTCCAGTAACTGGCTCCTTGAATTTAACCCTGCCAAATGTAAAGTCATGAAGATCGGGGAAGGGCAAAGAAGACCGCAGACAGAGTCTAGTCTAGGTGGCCAAAGACTGCAAACCTCACTCAAGGAAAAAGATCTTGGGGTGAGTATAATACCGAGCACATCTCCTGAGGCACACATCAATCAGGTAACTGCTGCAGCATACAGGCGGCCGGCAAACCTAAGAATAGAGTTCCAATACCTTACTAAGGAATCATTCAAGACTCTGTACACCATATACGTCAGGCCCATACTGGAGTATGCAGCACCAGTTTGGAACCCACACCTGGTCAAGCACATGAAGAAATTAGAGAAAGTGCAAAGGTTTGCATCAAGACTAGTCCCAGAGCTAAGGGGATTGTCCTATGAAGAAAGGTTAAGGGAAATCGGCCTGACGACACTAGAGGACAGGAGGGTTAGGGGAGACATGATAACGACATATAAAATACTGCGAGGAATAGATAAGGTGGACAGAGACAAGATGTTCCAGAGAGGGGACACAGAAACAAGGGGTCACAATTGGAAGTTGAAGACTCCTATGAGTCAAAGGGATGTTAGGAAGTATTTCTTCAGTCATAGATTGTCAGGAAGTGGAATAGCCTAGAAAGCACGTAGTGGAGGCAGGAACCATACATAGTTTTAAGACGAGGTTTGATAAAGCTCATGGAGCAGGGAGAGAGGACCTAGTAGCAATCAGTGAAGAGGCGAGGCCAGGAGCTATGACTCGACCCCTGCAACCACAAATAGGTGAGTACACACGCACACACACATGTGGTATTGCTTTATTTATTGGGATCAAAGTCATGGTATTTTTCCAGAATGGTTTGTAATATACCACTGTGGATAAAATACTTTGACATATCTTGAACATTTCTGAGTGAGTTGTCTCTGAATTCATTAATTTTATCGCACTCCAGTACATAATGACACAGGGTGTGACAATAATCCAACTGGCAAAGTTTACATTTTGTTTGGTCTACATCTGGTGGTGGTGATTTAACCTGCCAAAGATACTTGTAACCCAGCCGGAGGCGGGCGGTAGTGACATCAAGAGTCTTCTTATTTTGTTGGTTGCACCATAGACATGTGGCTCCTTCTGCAATATAGAATGATGATAGTTGGACTGACTGGTGTCAATCTCCCTGAGTCTTAAGTCAATAAAATTCAGTTGAAGTTCTTTTCGTATTATTGTGTGGAAACTTTTTTTGTCACTAAAAGTTCCACAGGGTAAGTGAGCCGTTAGGAGCCTTAAACATACCGTGGATCGGCCCTCGGAGTTCAGGAACCCACACTCCCAACCAAAACATACACACATTTGAGCCAATGAAGGTAACTATTATGTACATTTTAGTTGATAGATTTATCCACCTAGGCACACCTAGGCAAGTTTATACAGTTCGAAACTAATAGTAGGATTATTAAGGCAACGTTAGATATTAATAATGTAGCTCTAGCACCCTAATAAAGGTAGTTATAGGCCTGAATAGGCAAGCATTAGATTATGTTAGCTAACGAGAACTGGCAGCTCTACACTTGAATCTAGGTGGGTAAGAGCACCAGTTCCTGCTTACCAGACAAGACTCCACCTGGAGAAGACGTGCTGTGATCCAACAGCATTCCCCACGTGACCCAACATCTGTCCTGGGGCCCTGGAGGAGATCCCGAAGTACCGAGAAATCTCCTCCATCCAGACCCATTACAGTAAGACTAGGCTTTCTTTCTCTCAGTATCTGGCCAGTTTTCTGGGGGAAACGTTAGTGAGTTATCTGTGGGTCTTAAGGGAACGGACGACTTTGTGTTGGTAGGTACCAGTGTCGTCTCTTATGTTCAAGTCTGGAAGCTAGTGTTACTTACTGCATATATTGCTCAAGGTATCTCCTAGGAACCAGGGAACTCTGAGGTGCAGGCAGGACACTAATTACACCATCTTTTGCAGACAAAGTTTCCCCACTGCACATGGTGTTAGGAGGGGGTCATAGATAAGGAAGATCAGGACACCCATAGCCACCTTTTTTCAAGTAAGTAAACCCCTTCCAGTATTGTGTAGGCAGTGTGGGGTTCCCCTTACTGCAATTAGATAGAAATTTGTTCCTTAGCCACTTGTAAGTCTGAGAGAAGTGTCTCAGAGTGTCGGTGCCAACAGTGCTTGCCCAGAGTGCAGCTTACAAGGGGGAAGTCCCAAAACAAGTTTCTATATATTGTTCTCAAACTCCTCTTTAAGGGGGGCTCCTTGTCGTGTTAAAGAGGCTATCGGTCTGAGGAATTGGACCTCTTTGTCTTCTTCCTCAGACCGAACCTAATTACCCCCCAATCCCCCCTTCCCTTTCCCATTTTCCCCATCCTCCCTTTTCCCTTTCCTCCTCCTCCTCCTCCTCCTCATCCCTAACTTATTCCCTTCCCATTTTTACCCTGGATCGTCTGGGGATGTCCCGATCCCTCTCCGGTCTCCCGGGGAGTGGCCTTGGGTATCTTTTGGGCGATATGTGTTTTCTGGAGGCCACCTTTCGGATTCCGGGGTTGGTGGCCAAAGGCGGTATGCTTTGTGGCGGGTATCCGGCCGCCCTCTCTTTTGTCCGCCGAGGTGGCTCGGTGGATGTGAGGTTGCTATCCCGGATTGCTGTTTTACTGGCATGAAGGGTAGGGTATGGCTCGGGTTCCATGCAGCATCTGCACTACTTGTGGTGTTGAAGTCCTCTTGGGCGTGGAGGGGGATTTATGCCCCTTTCATTCCTCCTAGGAGCTATTCCTCCATGTTCCCCCATTTTTTCTTTTTTTTTTTCTTAAAAATAAAAAGATAGAAGTAACCTAATCATGGCTGACCCAATCCATGAACCCAATACCCCCGGGCCCCTTCCTGATACCGCACCTAGTTCTGACCCTACCTCGCTAACGGATAACTCTTCGGACAACTCTAATACCCCTGTACCTCTTGCTGGTGCTGGTTCATCACCTGCTTCAGGTCCCAGGGACCCGACTGGCCCTTATGACATATCTGACCTTCCCTCTTCTCTGACCTTGATTCCGGCTTCTCCCTCGACGGTGTGGCAATTTTCGGATCGCTCGCCCGTCACCCATCGGACCACCCCCTGTCCCACATCCAAATGACCAATACCCTTACATGACGATTCGACGCTTCCTTCTCGTTCATCTCAGAAACGACCAGCACATCGTGCACTCCCCTTAAACACTTTGTTTCACACTACTCAATGGACAACGTTTTTTACTCTAAGACCAACTACTCCAACTACCTATCTTTCCGATCATAGTATTGGTAAAGCTCTCCTATGTCATGTAGGTAAAGGTATCTCATTTCAAGCTCTCAAGAGCGGCACTCACATCATCACGGTCCAGAATGCTGGCCAAGCTTGTGATCTTTCTCTTACGACCATAGATACTATTCCTATCACTATTGACAAGCATCATTCTCTTAATTCTTGTTGTGGTACTGTCATTTTACCCCATACCATTGTCCAACGGAATTTCCAGACATGTGGTGATGACATTTTGGAGCAGCTTGAGCTCCAAGAACTCCCTATCCTTAAAGTTGACACTTTTGTCCTCCCAGCCAATAAGCGAAGACGTTATCCTTGCAATGTCGCTCGTTTAACGTTTAACTGCCGTGAACTCCCACCTTTGGTCTACATTGCAGGTCAATGTTTACAAGTTCGAAAGGTGACCTCTACACCGCAACAGTGTAGAAACTGCCTGTGTTTTGGTCATCCAGCGAAATATTGCAGGTCCATGGCTGAATGCCCAGTCTGTGATGCCGACGACCATGCCAGTCCTTGTACTCTACCTCCCTCTTGCCTTAACTGTCATGAGGCACATCCATCGTACTCTCGCCGTTGTCAGGTTTACTTGAAATAGCGGGAAATTCGTTGTCTCAAAGAAGCGGAAGAAAGGCTTCTCGTATGCTATGGCCATCTCACATCTACGCCTTCAAGGAAGACTTCCCCGTATTTCCTATTCTCGCATTGCTAAACGTCGCCCCACTTCTGGGGTCCCAACTTCCTCTGTGGTTACAACATCCTCAGTCACCCCTGTCTCGAATCCTTTTGATGTTCTTGGCTCCGAGGTCCCTACCTCGGTATCTCATACTGTCCACACTCTTTCCTCTACTCACTCGCAGAGTTCTGAGTCTACACGTCCTCGTTCTTCGACTAAACCTCAGCGCCCCCCTTCTCATAAGTCCAGCAAAAAATCCCTATTGCTGGGTTCTTCGTCTCTGACTAGTTCAGTAAAGTGTGTGGAGGTTCATCCTCCTCCTCGTACACTACCTTCATCCCCTGTCCCCTCCCAAGTCCCTTCGACAGTTTCCTCTTCCATCTCCTCGCCTTCTACTTTAGTACAGTCTATAGACTCCCCAATAGTTGGTCACTCTCCTTCCATTTCTAATGTCGTCCCACATTCTGCATCTTTGTCTTCCGAAACACTGGAAGCTATCACAGAATATATTTCAGGTTTTTCGCTGCCTCCACACGTGGACTTTTCTAACCCTAGTCCATAAATTCCTCTCTCTTCGACTTATATCTTTCTCTCCATAAATCATGGCTTATTTGCAGTGGAATATCCGAGGCCTCAGGGTAACCGGGGGGAGCTTCAGGTGTTGCTCTCCCAGTTTTCCCCCGTTGGGGTCTGTTTGCAAGAACCCAAATTAAAATCCACTGTTATCAGGCTCTTTTCAGGCTATGATTTGTTATATTCATCGGATCCTTTTTCCGATGGAACTTTAACGAAAGTGCTTCTTATACACACTGGTGTTCCATACCATCAGCTCTATGTTCCTTCTTCCTCATTACACCACAGTCCGTATCCACTTGAATAAATGGTATACACTCTGTTCTTTATATCTCTCCCCCTTCAGGGCATTGTATATCTCGATGTTGATTTTCTAGTTTCTTCCTTACCGCCACCCCTTCTGTTACTTGGCGATTTTAACACACACCATTTTCTGGGGAGAGTCGCACTGTGACCCCGTGCGTTTTTTGGGGCTTTTTTTGCTTCCCCCCCCTCCTTTTTTTTAAATACAGGTACCCCACCCATTTTGCCCCCGAACTCATTTTTCCCTGCACCCCCTCCATCTCCCTTCCCTCAACAGTCCTTGATTACCTGGTCTGCCCCCCCGGAGGCCCCCTCAATGAAGGTTTTTGACGGGGGGAGGGCTCTTGGGTTGGACTGTGCCCTTTCCCCCAATTGCCCCTGAATTAAACCCCCCTCCATCCCTGAAATTATGGGGGCCCATGTTATAATAATAATGTCCCCAACACTGACGGATCATTTCCCAATCATCCTTAACCCCCTTCTTTTCCACCTAGTTGCCCACGCTGGTTTGACGGGGGAAAGGAAAATTTTCATGAGGTTTTTTTCCGCCCCCCTTGATAGGTTTACACCTTTTTTCCCCTCCATTTCGGCCCCAATTTTTTCCCCAAAACCCCTGGCAAGCATTCTAAGGGGTGCCTTGGGGGTCTATGCTTGTGCACAGGCGTCTTTTAAAAGCGCCTGGGGGGTTTTTGGGTAAAAAAAGAGAGAGTCCTTTTTTGAAAAGGACTTGTTTTGCCTGTCATACGGGCGCTAAAACGCACTTCTGGTGGTTCGTTTTTTACTTCGCTTCATGAGTGCAGTCAAGAAAGTGCGGAAATTAAGGGAATTTTCCCCCCAAACCCGGGCCCTGTTTTCAGGTTCCCGGGTTTGGGGGATAGCACACCCTCTGCTGTTGCCACTAAAATTTGGGAACATCGGGTCCTATTTCTCAGGGGTACATTTTCCCCCTTTTTCCCTTTTTTTTAAGTCTGCCAGCAGTTGGCCCTGTTTTTTTTCTTTTTAAAAACATAATTTTTTTTCCCCCAAAAAACTAAACACTCTGTTTTCCGATCATCGGCAGCTGGGCCAGCGGAAAATATTCGTATGCTAAAATTTTTCATCGTCTGTCTTCTGTCCTCTTGACTCTATAATCTTTATGGTCGCAAGGGGGTTCTTCCCCGCTGTAGAATTCATTTTTCCTTTTTCAACCGGGTACTATGGGGGTGATCCCCCCATCCGTCCCACGCTCTTATCAGTGCTTTTTGAAAGGTGATGGAATTTTTTAATAGTTTTTTATGTGGATTTGAGCGCAAATAGTTTTCCCCTAGTCAATATGGTTTTTTAAAGGCCTATGCCCCCCACTGGGGGGAAGTATTTTTAATGTTCCAAAACCACGGGGTTTCCCCATTTTTTTTTGCCTTGAAGGCTTATGACAACTTGGGGATTTAATATTTTGGGCCCCGCCCCCCCTTTTGCCCCCAGGCCCACCATTCTTCCTAAGGCCTTCTTAACTGACGAAAATTTTGTGCCCGGGGTAATGTTTTTCCCCGGGAATTTGTCCAAGCTGAAGGTGCCCCCCGGGATGTGTTCTGAGCCAAACTCTTTTCCTTGCTATAAAAACCATCTGTTCTCCCATCCAATTTTGGCATCGTCATGTGGGGGATTTTATACTTTGAGGGGCGACTGTCACCCAGCAAAATTTCCCAGCATCCATCAACCGTTTTATTGGGGGCCCCATCACGGGGTTTTAAAATTTTTTAGTGGGAAAATATCAAATTACGTTTACTAGACGTTCAGTGGTCCTGATCATCCATTGTACCCATTTTTCACATCCCCAAGTTATCAGGTTTTCGGCCTCCTGTTTGAGAGATTGTCCTGGAAACCATTACCCTCTGAAGGCGACTTGTCATAGCCAGCTGAACCTCCTTTAAAACCCCCCCCTCTTTATGGGGGGATCAGAACCTCCTTCGCCACATTCGGCCCCAATTTTTTTGAAACTCGATTATGGTGACCAGAAATTCTGCAGCCTTCCTGCCACTCTTTCCAGCCTTAACCCATCCATCCCAGGGTTACGCTTATGCCTTGGGGTTTTTTTTTCCCGTTGAGAGCCCTAGGGGAAGAAATTCCATCCTTTCCGACGTAGATGCACATTATTATATTATGTTTTTCTTGACCTCTGCAATCCTTCCATGTATAGGGGTTTTCAAAAGTTTGTGATGCTGTTATTTTTCTCGCCCCCTTTTTTCTTCTTTTTCCCTTTTTTTCGTCTGCATTCCTCTTGTCTTCCCTTGCTTTTTCCCCTTTTTTTTCATGTGGCTTCACCCCTTTTCCCCTACCCCTTGGAAGTTCCTGCTGTCCCCGTTGTTCTATTCCCAACCAAAGCCCCACCACGGCGGGCCCCCTTTTCTTTCAGACCATTTCCGTTTTATTCCCATGCCATCCAGTATAACCCCTGGTTCAAAGTCATCTGCGGCGGTATTCGCAGCAGTGTTTCCGGGGAGCGTGTTTTGGGGGTTTTCCCTTTTGCATATTTCGGCGAATTGTATGCCATTCTTGTGGCACTTATCCATTGCATCTATGCCTGTATCAATTTTGGGTCGTTTAAAATTTTGTGCTTTTAGGCTATCCCTAACATTTATACACCCCCCCCCAGTTCTTCGTATCCACCTTTTATGCCGTACTTTGCAAGCAAAAGATATTGTCTTTTTTTGGGGCCCGGTCATGTTGACAAAAGGGAAGAACAGGAAATGCCCCGGCAGCAGTACATGACCTTATTTATATAGAGGTTTTTCCCCTTTATGGACATTTTCGGCTTCTACCCCCCTTTGACCCGTTGCAAAAACGCTGGTCTGACCTGTGAATAACAAACTTCATTCAAAACCGTTATAGGTTTCGGGTTTTTTTTGTCACCAAGTCTGAAGACGTGTTTTTGCCCCCCTTTGTAAAGGGGAGTTGGGGGTTTTTAGGGAACAGTCCCTCCCGGTCGTGTCAGCCATCAATCTTGTAGAAATGACAGATATGTATAGATTTTTCTTCACATGACCCCGCCTCCTGCGCTTACCCCCCCTAACTACAGTTTAAACCCCTTTGGGGCATATATGTCTTTCTACAAGATTGATGGACTAACAATCACCCCCGGCCGAGGGACTAAACCTCAAAAATTCCTTACACCTTTCTACTTTTATTGGGGATGAACCACTGGGGAAACGTTTCCCCAAAAAATCCCCAAAATTTTTCATATGTGTTTTTTTAAAACCAAAAAGGAGTGGCTGGAATGCATGGGACAAAAAAAATCAAAGGATGGATGGGAGGTAGAATTTCAAGAACCGGGCCCCCGTTGGGGAAACATCAACCATTTTCCTGTTCCCATGAATGTGAGCGACTACGGGGAAATCAAAAAAGACACCAAGGAAGGTAAGAACATTGTTTTGTTGGGGGTCAAATTAGGTATATGGATAGGGGCCCCTGCTTGAAAAAAAAGTAGGAGACAGAGGTTTGCTTTTTTGGGGTGGGATGGAGGTAGGGGGCGGCCCAATCATGAAGGAATGGGAGCAACCCATTATCGTTCCCGTGCTGGGGCAAGTTTGGAGACGTAGGAGTGAGGGGGCCCGACTAGCAGGATGGTCAGCAAGACATAAAAAGGGAAGGGAACCCCCGTCATATGGTATTTTTTTCCCAAAGGGGAGGAGTTGGAGATGAATGGCTGCCAGGGGAATTGGGAATTCTGGCTGACAAAACTGTAAGGATAATGCTGTCCATTATTTTGGGGCCCTTTATGGCCAAATGACATGTATGCCAGGGATGGGGGGTTCCCTTATCCCGGGGGGGGTGGATTTTCTTTCTGCCAAGGGGGTTTGGACTTTTTAAACAGGGGTTGTTAGAGGTTTGGGTTTAGAAATGGAAAATACTGAATGTCGAAATATAGATCTAGGCTTTGATATAAAAATTCTTTTAAAATAACAAGGACAGTAATATGATAGTGGAAAACAGAATGGGGAAGGGGAAAGGGAAAGAGAAAGGAGGGTCTTTAAGTGTATTTCGTAGTGTAGGAATAAGAGGACGATTTGGGTTAGGCAAATGCAGGTAAATTGATGATTTCCCCAACTGAGACGTGGTTCAAACAAAATAGGGCATGCCGGAATGTCATATACGGGTTTTTTAAAATTTTCCAAGTAGAAAATTTCGGGAAGGGGGGGAGGGCTGTATGTCCCAGATCCTTTTAACTGTTGCATGGAAAAAGTTAAAAACACATACAGAGTCTGTCGGGGGAGAATTTTCAGAGGGAAGAAAATATTTTTTGGGGTGATATCGTCCCCCAAAAGATGGGGGGCCCAAGGGGGGCTACTATGGGAGGAAATTGTTAAGGCCCAATGCACGATAACG
>WNWK01022445.1:0-32545 GCA_009830355.1 Cherax destructor
TATCTAGGCTGGAATATTGCTGCACACTAACTGCACCTTTCAAGGCAGGTGAAATTGCTGACCTTGAAAATGTGCAGAGAACCTTCACCGCACGCATAAGTGCGATAAACCATCTCAACTACTGGGAACGCTTGAAGTTCCTAAACCTGTACACAAAAATCACTCCCTACGAAAGCAAAAGACTCGGCAGGCGATGTAACATCCCCAATGAAGAGCAGGGTGCCACTAGCACGTTGAGGGACAACACAATAAGTGTCATGGGCCCAAGATTGTTCAACTGCCTCCCAGCATACATCAGGGGGATTACCAACAAACCCCTGGCTGTCTTCAAGCAGGCACTGGACAGGCACCTCAAGTCGGTACCTGATCAGCCGGGCTGTGGTTCGTACGTTGGACTGCGTGCGGCCACCAGTAACAGCCTGGTTGATCAGGCTCTGGTCCAACAGGAGGCCTGGTCACAGACCGGGCCGCGGGGGCGTTGACCCCTGGAATTCTCTTCAGGTAGACTCCAGGTAATCATTGAGAGGTCACGTCCCTCTCAAATCCAACCACTCTCACTAGTAGAAATTGTCCAATCGTATCTTGGTACAGAACAGAAAACACCTTGGACAACTTCTACTAGTGAGAATGTTTGGATTTGAAAGGTACGTGACCTCTCAATGATTACATTCTTCTTTCTACTAGTGGGCTACATCTCACATCCTGACAGTATATAAGGTTCCATACTGTCATTTCAACTTTACAATGTTACAGACTATGGAACAAATACTCTTCTCCAGGTTGATGGACTGACCACCTCAAAACTAAATCTTCAAGGGTGATTGACTGATTACATCGTCTTCACATCTCATCTGCTTCTACCAACTTTTCTGTACTCGACTGAAGAAGCCTACTGCGTAGGCGAAACGTTTCGAAATAGAGATACGGAATGTTGCATATGTGTCTTACCTCTCAGCTGACTAGTCCCATACTAGGCAGGTTCAACTCTCAGCTGACTAGTCCCATACTAGGCAGGTTCAACTCTCAGCTGACTAGTCCCATACTAGACAGGTTTAGCTCTCAGCTGACTAGTCCTATACTAGACAGGTTCAGCTCTCTGCTGACTAGTCCTATACTAGGCAGGTTCAACTTTCAGCTGACTAGTCCCATACTAGGCAGGTTCAACTCTTAGCTGACTACGTGCATACTAGGCAGGTTCAACTCTGTTTAGTCACATTCTAGACAGGTTCAACTCTCAGCTGACTTCTTGCATACTAGGCAGGTTCAACTCTCAGTTTAGTCCCATACTAGGCAGGTTCAACTCAGTTTACGCCCATACTAGGCAGGTTCAACTCTCAGTTTAGTGCCAAACTAGGCAGGTTCAATTTTCAGTTTAGTCCCATACTAGGCAGGTTCAATTTTCAGTTTAGTCCCATACTAGGCAGGTTCAACTCTCAGTTTAGTCCCATACTAGGCAGGTTCAACTTTCAGTTTAGTTCCATACTAGGCGGGTTCAACTCAGTTTAGTCCCATATTAGGCAGGTTCAACTCTCAATTTAGTCCCATACTAGGCAGGTTCAACTCTGTTTAGTCCCATACTAGGCAGGTTCAATTTTCAGTTTAGTCCCATATTAGGCAGGTTCAACTCTCAATTTAGTCCCAAACTAGGCAGGTTCAACTCTGTTTAGTCCCATACTAGGCAGGTTCAATTTTCAGTTTAGTCCCATACTAGGTAGGTTCAACTCTTAGTTTATTCCCATACTAAGCAGGTTCAACTCTCAGTTTAGTCCCATACTAGTCAGATTCAATTCTCAGTTGAATAGTCCCATACTAGGTAGGTTCAACTCTTAGTTACCATACAACAGTTCAACTCTCAGTTTATTCTACAGTCAGATTCAATTCTCAGTTGACTAGTCCCATACTAGGCAAGTTCAACAAAGCCAATAAAAATAAACTTCAATTGCTCAGTAACAATGGTTTTTATAAATCAAAATAGCAGGTATTATTTTCTAAATTTTATTAAATACAAGGTATGACTTCAGAATTTAATTAAATATCAGTTACATCTTGAGAGGTTAAGAGGTGTGTATACAGAAGTAATGTAATTACGAACAATGACAATGTAATTACGCTCGCTTATGAAGCTATTATTGTGTTTTCTTGCCAATGCAAATTAAAAAGGGCATCCAAAATTGACCACTAGGTACTATGATGGCTTTTTCACTTGTTACTTAATTTTGGACGAACTTTTTGAGTCGCATATGATAATGGTATACAATACCGACAAGTTGATAAGTAAGACACTTGTCCAACACTTAGGTAACTTTACTCCAAAACGTTTCGCTTACAGAGTATAACACCAAGCACGTCTCCGGAGGCACACATCAACCAGATAACTGCGGCAGCATATGGGCGACTGGCAAACCTAAGACTAGCGTTCCGTTACCTTAACAAGGAATCGTTCAAGACACTGTACACCGTGTACGTCAGGCCCATACTAGAATATGCAGCACCAGTCTGGAACCCACACCTGGTTAAGCACGTAAAGAAACTAGAGAAAGTGCAAAGGTTTGCGACAAGGTTAGTTCCACAACTCAGGGGTCTGTCCTATGAAGAAAGGTTGAGGGAAATAGGACTAACAACACTGGAGGAAAGAAGGGTCAGAGGAGACATGATAACGACATACAAAATACTGCGGGGAATTGACAAGGTAGACAGTGACAGGATGTTCCAGAGAGGAACACAGAAACAAGGGGTCACAAATGGAAGCTGAAGACTCAAATGAGTCAAAGGGATGTTAGGAAAGCACTTCTTCAGCCACAGAGTAGTCAGGAAGTGGAATAGTCTAGAGAAAGATATAGTGGAGGCAGGAACCATGCATAGTTTTAAGACAAGGTATGATAAAGCTCATGGAGCAGGGGGAGCAGAGACCCAGTAGCGGACAGCGAAGAGGCGGGGCCAGGAGCTGAGTCTCGACCCCTGCAACCACAATTAGGTGAGTACAGTAAGTTTCTTTAGTGGAGTACAGAGGCAGGAGCAGAAGCAGTAAATGTAAAGACGATGTAATCAGTCTGTCATCCTTGAAGACGTAGTTTTGAGGTGGTCAGTTTCTCAGCCTAGTCAGCGCCTCACCTTTGATAGTAAGATAAGCTAAGATTTCTTCGGATTTTTAACCCCGGAGGGTTAACCACCCAGGATAACCCAAGAAAGTCAGTGCGTCATCGAGGACTCTGTCTTATTTCCATTGGGGTCCTTAATCTTATCCCCCAGGATGCGACCCACACCAGTCGACTAACAACCCAGGTACCTATTTGCTGCTAGGTGAACATGACAACAGGTGTAAGGAAACACGTCGAAATGTTTCCACCCGCTGGGAATCGAACCCGGGCCCTCCGTGTGTGAAGCGAGAGCTCTAGCCACGAGACCACCATATTGCTGCTTTATCTTCGCATTGTTCCAGACTATGGAACAATACTCTTATCCAGGCTGAGGGACTGACCACCTCAAAACTACTTCTTCAAGGGTGATGAACTGATTACATCGTCTTTACATCCCCACTACTTCTGCTGCCTCTGTACTCGACTGAAGAAGCCTACTGTGTAGGCCAAACGTTTAGGAATAAAGATACACGTGACTTATCAATGAGTCGCATATACAAAAAAATTCATAATATAAAGGTCTACAACGGAGCTTGCTGTTCTTATTTTGCCCTTAACTTTCAGAATTAAGGGACACCCTGTAGTTATATGACAAAGTCTACTCCTATCTTCGTGTTCCTAACCTACATTATCACTACTATTTCGTGCCATACTATTCCATTTAATTAATAACGTTTCATAACGTATAAACAAGTAAAGAATCATGTAAATTTCATTAAAATTTTGTTTCAGTCTGAATAAGGCTGACCTTGACTCTCTTGAAAATGTTGACAGCTGCAAAGCCTGTGCATGAGTTTGTCACTGGGAAGCCTCCTCTTGTGTCACCATGTCCCCAGAGTCACTGGGAAGCCTCCTCTTGTGTTACCATGTCCCCAGTGTCACTGAGAAGCTTCCTCTTGTATCACCAGGTCCCCAGAGTCACTGGGAAGCCTCCTCTTGTGTCACCATGTCCCCAGTGTCACTGAGAAGCTTCCTCTTGTGTCACCATGTCCCCAGAATCACTGGGAAGCCTCCTCTTGTGTTACCATGTCCCCAGTGTCACTGAGAAGCCTCCTCTTGTGTTACCATGTCCCCAGTGTCACTGAGAAGCTTCCTCTTGTGTTACCATGTCCCCAGTGTCACTGAGAAGCTTCCTCTTGTATCACCAGGTCTCCAGTGTCACTGGGAAGCCTCCTCTTGTGTTACCATGTCCCCAGTGTCACTGAGAAGCTTCCTCGTGTCACCAGGTCCCCAGAGTCACTGGGAAGCCTCTTGTATCACCAGGTCCCCAGTGTCACTGGGAAGCTTCCTCTTGTATCACCAGGTCCCAAGAGTCACTGGGAAGCCTCCTCTTGTGTCACCAGGTCCCCAGAGTCACTGGGAAGCTTCCTCTTGTGTCACCAGGTCCCCAGTGTCACTGGAAAGCCTCCTCTTGTGTTACCAGGTCCCCAGTGTCACTGGGAAGCTTCCTCTTGTGTCACCAGTTCCCCAGTGTCACTGGAAAGCCTCTTCTTGTGTCACCAGGTCCACAGTGTCACTGGGAAGCTTTCTCTTGTGTCACCAGGTCCCCAGTGTCACTGGAAAGCCTCCTCCTGTGTTACCAGGTCCCCAGTGTCACTGGGAAGCTTCCTCTTGTGTCACCAAGTCCCCAGAGTCACTGGGAAGCCTCCTCTTGTGTCACCAGGTCCCCAGTGTCACTGGGAAGCTTCCTCTTGTATCACCAGGTCCCCAGAGTCACTGGAAAGCCTCCTCTTGTGTTACCAGGTCCCCAGTGTCACTGGAAAGCTTTCTCTTGTATCACTAGGTCCCCAGAGTCACTGGAAAGCCTCCTCTTGTGTCACCAGGTCCCCAGTGTCACTGGGAAGCTTCCTATTGAATCACCAGGTCCCCAGAGTCACTGGAAAGCCTCCTCTTGTGTCACCACGTCCCCAGTGTCACTGGGAAGCTTCCTATTGTATCACTAGGTCCCCAAAGTCACTGGAAAACCTTCTCTTGCGTCACCAGTTCCCCAGTGTCACTGGGAAGCTTCCTCTTGTATCACTAGGTCCCCAGAGTCACTGGAAAGCCTCCTCCTGAATCACCATGTCCCCAGTGTCACTGGAAGCTTCCTCTTGTATCACCAGGTCCCCAGAGTCCTGAACCTCTCTTCTCACCAGGTCCCCAAAATGTTTTGCACTGGGAGAGCCTCGTCTTGTGTCACCTGGTCCCCAGTGTCACTGGAAAGCCTCCTCTTTGGTCACCAGGTCTTTAGAGCCATGGGAAGCCTCCTTCGGGTTACCTGGCCATTTCCACTAGCCGTCTTACTATGTCTCTAGTGGCTCCTCTCAGAGTCGCGAGACTTAAGAACCCTTCCAGCTGTGACGCAGCTGATAGGTGTACCACTGATGTTCAGTGACGGTGTTCCAGGCAGGATTGAACCCTTCAGGTGTTGACCAGGCAGTGATGGTGTTTCCAGGCAGTGAGGTGTTACCAGGCAGTGAGTGTGTGTTACCAGGCAGTGAGGTGTTACCAGGCAGTGAGGTGTTACCAGGCAGTGAGGTTTACCAGCAGGAGGTGACAGGTAGGTTTACCAGGCGTGACGGTGTTCAGGAGTGACGGTGTTACCAGGGAGTGACGGTGTTACCAGGCAGTGACGGTGTTACCAGGCAGTGAAGGTGTTGCCAGGCAGTGACGGTGTTACCAGGCAGTGACGGTGTTACCATGCAGTGAAGGTGTTACCAGGCAGTGATGGTGTTACCATGCAGTGAAGGTGATACCAGGCAGTGAAGGTGTTATCAGGCAGTGAAGGTGTTACCGAACAGAAAGGAACAAGTGTTTGATTAAAATAAATACGGTATCAGTTATTCTAACATCAATTAAGTGCAACTAGGGATCAAGTCTTCACTCATTCATTACCGCCCTGAATCATCGACACATTTAATGCTTCACATTAATATGACTTTTATAAACATACATAACCTATGAATAAACAAAAAGATGGACAGGAGGCTCGAACCGTGGTCCCAAAATTGACAGGCCCAATGTTCTACCGCTTCGGCTACGGTAAAATCCTCTTTATTAGAAGCCCCATAGTTGAAGCGGTTGAGCATTAGGCCTGTCAATTTCGAGACCACGGTTCGAGCTCCTGTCCGTCTTTCTGTTTATTGATTTGACAATCGTTTATTACAATTTAGTCTACAGTGCCCGCCAAAAATATCTTTACATGTCCAATGCAAAAAAAAATCTATACACATTTCCGCCATAGGAAAAGTGTGATGGCAGAGTATGACTCAGTTTTTAGTGAGCCGCTAACCAGACTAAAAGTTGAAGACCTAAATGATTTTTTTATGAGAGTGCCACAGAACCTGGTAGACGCAAGCCTATCTGACATTACCCTGACGCCACATGACTTTGAAAAGGCGATAAATGACATGCCCATGCACTCCGCTCCAGGCCCCGACTCATGGAACTCAGCGTTCATCAAGAATTGCAAGAATATGGGCTATCACGTGCTTTTAATATCCTATGGAGAGGAGCATGGACACTGGGGTCGTCCCGCAGTTACTAAAAACAACAGACATAGCCCCACTCCACAAAGGCGGCAGTAAAGCAATGGCAAAGAACTACAGACCGATAGCGCTAACGTCCCATATCATAAAAATCTTTGAAAGGGTTCTAAGAAGCAAGATCGCCACTCATCTAGATAAACATCAATTACACAACCCAGGGCAGCATGGGTTTAGAGCAGGTCGCTCCTGTCTGTCCCAACTACTGGACCACTACGACAAGGTCCTGGATGCTCTAGAGGACAAACAGAATGCAGATGTTATATACACAGACTTTGCAAAAGCCTTTGATAAGTGTGACCATGGTGTGATAGCACACAAAATGCGTGATAAAGGAATAACAGGAAAAGTTGGTAGATGGATCTATAATTTCATAACAAGTAGAACACAAAGAGTAGTAGTCAACAGAGTAAAGTCTGAGGCTGCTACGGTGAAAAGCTCTGTTCCACAAGGCACAGTACTCGCTCCCATCCTGTTCCTCATCCTTATATCGGACATAGACAGGGATATCAGATACAGTGCCGTGTCTTCCTTTGCAGATGACACCCGAATCTACATGACAGTGTCCACCATTGAAGACACTGCAAGACTCCAAGCAGACATCAACCAAATCTTTAAATGGGCTGCAGAAAACAATATGAAGTTCAATGATGAGAAATTTCAATTACTCCGATATGGAAAACGTGAAGAA
Organism: Cherax destructor; assembly: GCA_009830355.1. Classification (NCBI taxonomy): domain Eukaryota; kingdom Metazoa; phylum Arthropoda; class Malacostraca; order Decapoda; family Parastacidae; genus Cherax; species Cherax destructor. The sequence continues at coordinate 7,353 of WNWK01022445.1, forward strand.
ATTAAAATATCATCGGAGTATAAAACAAATTCCAACCACACAATAGAGCGAGCGAAAAAATAATGTCAAAAACCTGGGAGTGATCATGACAGAGGATCTCCCCTTCAAGGACCATAACAAAGTAGCAATCGCATCTGCCAAAAAAATGACAGGATGGATAATGAGAACCTTTAAAACCAAGGATGTCAAGCCCATGTTGACACTTTTCAGGTCGCTTGTTCTATCTAGGCTGGAATATTGCTGCACACTAACTGCACCTTTCAAGGTAGGTGAAATTGCTGACCTAGAAAATGTACAGAGAACCTTCACGGCATGCATAACTGCAATAAACCAACTCAATTACTGGGAACGCTTGAAGTTCCTAAACCTGTACTCCCTGGAATGCAGGCGGGAAAGATACATTATTATATACACTTGGAAAATCCTAGAGTGATTAGTACCAAACTTGCACATGAGTGTCACTCCCTACGAAAGCAAAAAACTCGGCAGACGATGTAACATCCCCCCAATGAAAAGCAGGGGTGCCACTAGCACGTTGAGAGACAACACAATAAGTGTCAGGGCCCAAGACTGTTCAACTGCCTCCCAGCATACATAAGGGGGATTACCAATAGACCCCTGGCTGTCTTCAAGCAGGCACTGGACAGGCACCTAAAGTCGGTGCCTGACCAGCCAGGCTGTGGTTCGTACGTTGGACTGCGTGCAGCCAGCAGTAACAGCCTGGTTGATCAGGCTCTGGTCCAACAGGAGGCCTGGTCACATACCGGGCCGCGGGGGCGTTGACCCCTGGAATTCTCTCCAGGTAGACTCCAGGTAATCATTGAGAGGTCACGTCCCTCTCAAATCCAACCACTCTCACTAGTAGAAATTGTCCAATCGTATCTTGGTACAGAACAGAAAACACATTGGACAACTTCTACTAGTGAGAATGTTTGGATTTGAAAGGTACGTGACCTCTCAATGATTACATTCTTCCTTCTACTAGTGGGCTACATCTCACATCCTGACAGTATATAAGGTTCCATACTGTCACTTCAACTTTACAATGTTACAGACTATGGAACAAATACTCTTCTCCAGGTTGAGGGACTGACCACCTCAAAACTAAATCTTCAAGGGTGATGGACTGATTACATCGTCTTCACATCTCATCTGCTTCTACCAACTTTTCTGTACTCGACTGAAGAAGCCTACTGTGTAGGCGAAACGTTTCGAAATAGAGATACGGAACTGTTGCATATGTGTCTTACCTCTCAGCTGACTAGTCCCATACTAGGCAGGCTCACCTCTCAGCTGACTAGTCCCATACTAGGCAGGCTCACCTCTCAGCTGACTAGTCCCATACTAGGCAGGCTCACCTCTCAGCTGACTAGTCCCATACTAGGCAGGTTCAACTCTCAGTTGACTAGTCCCATACTAGGCAGGCTCACCTCTCAGCTGACTAGTCCCATACTAGGCAGGCTCACCTCTCAGCTGACTAGTCCCATACTAGGCAGGTTCAACTCTCAGTTGACTAGTCCCATACTAGGCAGGCTCACCTCTCAGCTGACTAGTCCCATACTAGGCAGGCTCACCTCTCAGCTGACTAGTCCCATACTAGGCAGGTTCAACTCTCAGTTGACTAGTCCCATACTAGGCAGGTTCAACTCTCAACTGACTAGTCCCATACTAGGCAGGTTCAGCTCTCTGCTGACTAGTCCTATACTAGGCAGGTTCAACTTTCAGCTGACTAGTCCCATACTAGGCAGGCTCACCTCTTAGTTGACTAGTCCCATACTAGGCAGGTTCAACTCTCAGTTGACTAGTCCCATACTAGGCAGGTTCAACTCTCAGCTGACTAGTCCCATACTAGGCAGGTTCAACTCTCAGCTGACTAGTCCCATACTAGACAGGTTTAGCTCTCAGCTGACTAGTCCTATACTAGACAGGTTCAGCTCTCTGCTGACTAGTCCTATACTAGGCAGGTTCAACTTTCAGCTGACTAGTCCCATACTAGGCAGGCTCACCTCTTAGTTGACTAGTCCCATACTAGGCAGGTTCAACTCTTAGCTGACTACGTGCATACTAGGCAGGTTCAACTCTGTTTAGTCACATTCTAGACAGGTTCAACTCTCAGCTGACTTCTTGCATACTAGGCAGGTTTAACTCTCAGTTTAATCCCATACTAGGCAGGTACAACTCAGTTTAGTCCCATAATAGACAAGTTCAACTTTTAGTTTAGTCTCATACTAGGCAGGTTCAACTCAGTTTACGCCCATACTAGGCAGGTTCAACTCTCAGTTTAGTGCCAAACTAGGCAGGTTCAGTTTTCAGTTTAGTCCCATACTAGGCAGGTTCAATTTTCAGTTTAGTCCCATACTAGGCAGGTTCAACTCTCAGTTTAGTCCCATACTAGGCAGGTTCAACTTTCAGTTTAGTTCCATACTAGGCGGGTTCAACTCAGTTTAGTCCCATATTAGGCAGGTTCAACTCTCAATTTAGTATCATACTAGGCAGGTTCAACTATGTTTAGTCCCATACTAGGCAGGTTCAATTTTCAGTTTAGTCCCATACTAGGCAGGTTCAACTCTCAGTTTAGTACCATACTAGGCAGGTTCAATTTTCAGTTTAGTCCCATACTAGGCAGGTTCAACTCTCAGTTTAGTATCATACTAGGCAGGTTCAACTTTCAGTTTAGTTCCATACTAGGCGGGTTCAACTCAGTTTAGTCCCATATTGGGCAGGTTCAACTCACAATTTAGTCCCATACTAGGCAGGTTCAACTCTGTTTAGTCCCATACTAGGAAGGTTCAATTTTTAGTTTAGTCCCATACTAGGCGGGTTCAACTCTCAGCTGACTAGTCCCATACTAGGTAGGTTCAACTCTTAGTTTACTCCCATACTAAGCAGGTTCAACTCTCAGTTTAGTCCTATACTAGTCAGATTCAATTCTCAGTTGAATAGTCCCATACTAGGCAAGTTCAACAAAGCCAATAAAAATAAACTTCAATTGCTCAGTAACAATGGTTTTTATAAATCAAAATAGCAGGTATTATTTTCTAAATTTTAATAAATACAAGGTATGACTTCAGAATTTAATTAAATATCAGTTATATCTTGAGAGGTTAAGAGGTGTGTATACAGAAGTAATGTAATTATGAACAATAACAATGTAATTACGCTCGCTTATGGAGCTATTATTGTGTTTTCTTGCCAATGCAAATTAAAAAGGGCATCCAAAATTGACCACTAGGTACTATGATGGCTTTTTCACTTGTTACTTAATTTTGGACGAACTTTTTGAGTCGCATATGATAATGGTATACAATACCGACAAGTTGATAAGTAAGACACTTGTCCAACACTTAGGTAACTTTATTCCAAAACGTTTCGCTTACAGAGTATAACACCAAGCACGTCTCCGGAGGCACACATCAACCAGATAACTGCGGCAGCATATGGGCGACTGGCAAACCTAAGACTAGCGTTCCGTTACCTTAACAAGGAATCGTTCAAGACACTGTACACCGTGTACGTCAGGCCCATACTAGAATATGCAGCACCTGTCTGGAACCCACACCTGGTTAAGCACGTAAAGAAACTAGAGAAAGTGCAAAGGTTTGCGACAAGGTTAGTTCCACAACTCAGGGGTCTGTCCTATGAAGAAAGGTTGAGGGAAATAGGACTAACAACACTGGAGGAAAGAAGGGTCAGAGGAGACATGATAACGACATACAAAATACTGCGGGGAATTGACAAGGTAGACAGTGACAGGATGTTCCAGAGAGGGAACACAGAAACAAGGGGACACAACTGGAAGCTGAAGACTCAAATGAGTCAAAGGGATGTTAGGAAAGCACTTCTTCAGCCACAGAGTAGTCAGGAAGTGGAATAGTCTAGAGAAAGATATAGTGGAGGCAGGAACCATGCATAGTTTTAAGACAAGGTATGATAAAGCTCATGGAGCAGGGGAGCAGAGACCCAGTAGCGGACAGCGAAGAGGCGGGGCAAGGAGCTGAGTATCGACCCCTGCAACCACAATTTGGTGAGTACAGTAAGTTTCTTTAGTGGAGTACAGAGGCAGGAGCAGAAGCAGTAAATGTAAAGACGATGTAATCAGTCTGTCATCCTTGAAGACGTAGTTTTGAGGTGGTCAGTTCCTCAGCCTAGTCAGCGCCTCACCTTTGATAGTAAGATAAGATTTCTTCGGATTTTTAACCCCGGAGGGTTAACCACCCAGGATAACCCAAGAAAGTCAGTGCGTCATCGAGGACTGTCTGTCTTATTTCCATTGGGGTCCTTAATCTTATCTCCCAGGATGCGACCCACACCAGTCGACTAACAACCCAGGTACCTATTTGCTGCTAGGTGAACATGACAACAGGTGTAAGGAAACACGTCGAAATGTTTCCACCCTCCGGGAATCGAACCCGGGCCCTCCGTGTGTGAAGCGAGAGCTCTAGCCACGAGACCACCATATTGCTGCTTTATCTTCGCATTGTTCCAGACTATGGAACAATACTCTTATCCAGGCTGAGGGACTGACCACCTCAAAACTACTTCTTCAAGGGTGATGAACTGATTACATCGTCTTTACATCCCCACTACTTCTGCTGCCTCTGTACTCGACTGAAGAAGCCTACTGTGTAGGCCAAACGTTTAGGAATAAAGATACACGTGACTTATCAATGAGTCGCATATACAAAAAAATTCATAATATAAAGGAGGTCTACAACGGAGCTTGCTGTTCTTATTTTGCCCTTAACTTTCAGAATTAAGGGACACCTGTAGTTATATGACAAAGTCTACTCCTATCTTCGTGTTCCTAACCTACATTATCACTACTATTTCGTGCCATACTATTCCATTTAATTAATAACGTTTCATAACGTATAAACAAGTAAAGAATCATGTAAATTTCATTAAAATTTTGTTTCAGTCTGAATAAGGCTGACCTTGACTCTCTTGAAAATGTTGACAGCTGCAAGGCCTGTGCATGAGTTTGTCACTGGGAAGCCTCCTCTTGTGTCACCATGTCCCCAGAGTCACTGGGAAGCCTCCTCTTGTATTACCATGTCCCCAGTGTCACTGAGAAGCTTCCTCTTGTGTCACCATGTCCCCAGAGTCACTGGGAAGCCTCCTCTTGTGTCACCATGTCCCCAGTGTCACTGAGAAGCCTCCTCTTGTGTTACCATGTCCCCAGTGTCACTGAGAAGCTTCCTCTTGTGTCACCAGGTCCCCAGAGTCACTGGGAAGCCTCCTCTTGTGTCACCATGTCCCCAGTGTCACTGAGAAGCTTCCTCGTGTCACCAGGTCCCCAGAGTCACTGGGAAGCTTCTTGTATCACCAGGTCCCCAGTGTCACTGGGAAGCTTCCTCTTGTATCACCAGGTCCCAAGAGTCACTGGGAAGCCTCCTCTTGTGTCACCAGGTCCCCAGAGTCACTGGAAGCTTCCTCTTGTGTCACCAGGTCCCCAGTGTCACTGGAAAGCCTCCTCTTGTGTTACCAGGTCCCCTGTGTCACTGCGAAGCTTCCTCTTGTGTCACCAGTTCCCCAGTGTCACTGGAAAGCCTCTTCTTGTGTCACCAGGTCCACAGTGTCACTGGGAAGCTTCCTCTTGTGTCACCAGGTCCCCAGTGTCACTGGAAAGCCTCCTCTTGTGTTACCAGGTCCCCAGTGTCACTGGGAAGCTTCCTCTTGTGTCACCAAGTCCCCAGAGTCACTGGGAAGCCTCCTCTTGTGTCACCAGGTCCCCAGTGTCACTGGGAAGCTTCCTCTTGTATCACCAAGTCCCCAGAGTCACTGGAAAGCCTCCTCTTGTGTTACCAGGTCCCCAGTGTCACTGGAAAGCTTTCTCTTGTATCACTAGGTCCCCAGAGTCACTGGAAAGCCTCCTCTTGTGTCACCAGGTCCCCAGTGTCACTGGGAAGCTTTCTATTGTATCATTAGGTCCCCAAAGTCACTGGAAAACCTTCTCTTGCGTCACCAGTTCCCCAGTGTCACTGGGAAGCTTCCTCTTGTATCACTAGGTCCCCAGAGTCACTGGAAAGCCTCCTCCTGAATCACCAGGTCCCCAGTGTCACTGGGAAGCTTCCTCTTGTATCACCAGGTCCCCAGAGTCACTGGAAAACCTTCTCTTGCGTCACCAGGTCCCCAGAGTCACTAGAAAGCTTCCTCTTGTGTCACCATGTCCCCAGTGTCACTGGGAAGCTTCCTCTAGTATCACCAGGTCCCCAGAGTCACTGGAAAGCCTCCTCTTTTATCACCAGGTCCCCAGTGTTACTGGGAAGCCTCGTCTTGTGTCACCTGGTCCCCAGTGTCACTGGGAAGCCTCCTCTTTGGTCACCAGGTCTTTAGAGCCAATGCGAAGCCTCCTTCCGGGTTACCAAGCCATTTCCCACTAGCTGTCTTACTATGTCTCTAGTGGCTTCCCTCTCAGATGTCGCGGGACTTAAGAACCCTTCAGCTGTGACGCAGTGATGGTGTACCAGGCAGTGACGGTGTTACCAGGCAGTGACGGTGTTACCAGGCAGTGATGGTGTTACCAGGCAGTGATGGTGTTACCAGGCAGTGATGGTGTTACCAGGCAGTGAAGGTGTTACCATGCAGTGAAGGTGTTACCAGGCAGTGACGGTTTTACCAGGCAGTGACGGTGTTACCAGGGAGTGACGGTGTTACCAGGGAGTGACGGTGTTACCAGGCAGTGACGGTGTTACCAGGCAGTGAAGGTGTTGCCAGGCAGTGACGGTGTTACCAGGCAGTGACGGTGTTACCATGCAGTGAAGGTGTTACCAGGCAGTGATGGTGTTACCATGCAGTGAAGGTGATACCAGGCAGTGAAGGTGTTATCAGGCAGTGAAGGTGTTACCGAACAGAAAGGAACAAGTGTTTGATTAAAATAAATACGGTATCAGTTATTCTAACATCAATTAAGTGCAACTAGGGATCAAGTCTTCACTCATTCATTACCGCCCTGAATCATCGACACATTTAATGCTTCACATTAATATGACTTTTATAAACATACATAACCTATGAATAAAAAGATGGACAGGAGGCTCGAACCGTGGTCCCAAAATTGACAGGCCCAATGTTCTACCGCTTCGGCTACGGTAAAATCCTCTTTATTAGAAGCCCAATAGTTGAAGCGGTTGAGCATTAGGCCTGTCAATTTCGAGACCACGGTTCGAGCCTCCTGTCCGTCTTTCTGTTTATTGATTTGACAATCGTTTATTACAATTTAGTCTACAGTGCCCGCCAAAAATATCTTTACATGTCCAATGCAAAAAAAAATCTATACACATTTCCGCCATAGGAAAAGTGTGATGGCAGAGTATGACTCAGTTTTTAGTGAGCCGCTAACCAGACTAAAAGTTGAAGACCTAAATGATTTTTTTATGAGAGTGCCACAGAACCTGGTAGACGCAAGCCTATCTGACATTACCCTGACGCCACATGACTTTGAAAAGGCGATAAATGACATGCCCATGCACTCCGCTCCAGGCCCCGACTCATGGAACTCAGCGTTCATCAAGAACTGCAAGAATATGGGCTATCACGTGCTTTTAATATCCTATGGAGAGGGAGCATGGACACTGGGGTCGTCCCGCAGTTACTAAAAACAACAGACATAGCCCCACTCCACAAAGGCGGCAGTAAAGCAATGGCAAAGAACTACAGACCGATAGCGCTAACGTCCCATATCATAAAAATCTTTGAAAGGGTTCTAAGAAGCAAGATCGCCACTCATCTAGATAAACATCAATTACACAACCCAGGGCAGCATGGGTTTAGAGCAGGTCGCTCCTGTCTGTCCCAACTACTGGACCACTACGACAAGGTCCTGGATGCTCTAGAGGACAAACAGAATGCAGATGTTATATACACAGACTTTGCAAAAGCCTTTGATAAGTGTGACCATGGTGTGATAGCACACAAAATGCGTGATAAAGGAATAACAGGAAAAGTTGGTAGATGGATCTATAATTTCCTAACAAGTAGAACACAAAGAGTAGTAGTCAACAGAGTAAAGTCTGAGGCGGCTACGGTGAAAAGCTCTGTTCCACAAGGCACAGTACTCGCTCCCATCCTGTTCCTCATCCTTATATCGGACATAGACAGGGATATCAGATACAGTGCCGTGTCTTCCTTTGCAGATGACACCCGAATCTACATGACAGTGTCCACCATTGAAGACACTGCAGACATCAACCAAATCTTTAAATGGGCTGCAGAAAACAATATGAAGTTCAATGATGAGAAATTTCAATTACTCCGATATGGAAAACGTGAGGAAATTAAAATATCATCGGAGTATAAAACAAATTCCAACCACACAATAGAGCGAAAAAATAATGTCAAAAACCTGGGAGTGATCATGACAGAGGATCTCACCTTCAAGGACCATAACAAAGTAGCAATCGCATCTGCCAGAAAAATGACAGGATGGATAATGAGAACCTTTAAAACCAAGGATGTCAAGCCCATGTTGACACTTTTCAGGTCGCTTGTTCTATCTAGGCTGGAATATTGCTGCACACTAACTGCACCTTTCAAGGTAGGTGAAATTGCTGACCTAGAAAATGTACAGAGAACCTTCACAGCATGCATAACTGCAATAAACCAACTCAATTACTGGGAACGCTTGAAGTTCCTAAACCTGTACTTTCTGGAACGCAGGCGGGAAAGATACATTATTATATACACTTTGAAAATCCTAGAGGGATTAGTACCAAACTTGCACATGAGTGTCACTCCCTACGAAAGCAAAAGACTCGGCAGACGATGTAACATCCCCCCAATGAAAAGCAGGGGTGCCACTAGCACGTTGAGAGATAACACAATAAGTGTCAGGGGCCCAAGACTGTTCAACTGCCTCCCAGCATACATAAGGGGGATTACCAATAGACCCCTGGCTGTCTTCAAGCAGGCACTGGACAGGCACCTAAAGTCGGTGCCTGACCAGCCAGGCTGTGGTTCGTACGTTGGACTGCGTGCAGCCAGCAGTAACAGCCTGGTTGATCAGGCTCTGATCCAACATGAGGCCTGGTCACAGACCGGGACGCAGGGGCGTTGACCCCTTGAACTCTCTCCTTGTAAACTCCAGGAGTGTACTGGAGAACGTCCATCTTCAAGGGGGGCTCCTTGGTGTGGTGAAGAGGCTCTTGGTCTGAGGAATTGGACCTTTTGGTCTTCTTCCTCAGACCGAACCTAATTACCTCCCAATCCCCCTCCCTTATCCCATCTTCCCTTTATCCCTTTCCTCCTCCTCCTCCTCATCCCTCCCTTATTCCCTTCCCATTTTAACCCTGGGAGCTTCTCTCCACAGGCATTCTAGTTCCTAGGTAGGGGGAAGGGTTCCGTAGTCCATCCCATTCCGTTGAGGTTCTTGGTGGTGGTGTAGTTTGCCATGGAATCTGGATTGCCTGGGGATGTCCCGATCCCTCTCCGGTCTCCTGGGGGGTGGCTTTGGGTATCTTTCGGGCGACGGGTGTATCTCTGGAGGCCACCTTTTGGATTCCGGGGGTGGTGGCCGAAGGAGGTATGCTTTGTGGTGGGTATCCGGCCGCCCTCTCTTTGTCCGCCGAGGTGGCTCGGTGGATGTGAGGTTGCTATCCTGGATTGCTGGTTTAAAGGCATGAAGGGTAGGGTATGGCACAGGTTCCATGCAGCATCTGCACTACTTGTGGTGTTGAGGTCCTCTTGGGCGCAGAGGGGGATTTACGCCCCTTTCATTCCTCCTAGGAGCTATTCCTCCACGTTCCCCCCTTTGTTTTCTTTGTTTTTTATTTTCTTAAAAACAAAAAGAAAGAAGTAACCTAACCATGGCCTACCCAATCCATGAACCTGCTGCCCCCGGGCCCCTTCCTGATACCGCACCCAGTTCTGACCCTACCTCGTTAATGGACAACTCTTCGGACACCTCCAATACCCCTGTACCTCTTGCTGGTGCCAGTTCGTCACCTGCTTCAGGTGCCGGGGTTCCGACCGGCCCTTTTGACACGTCTGACCTTCGCTCTTCTCTGACCTTGATTCCGGCTTCTCCCTCTACGGTGCGGCAATTTTCGGATTGTTCGCCCGTCACACGTCGGACCACCTCCGGTCCCGCATCCAAACGACCAAGACCCTTTAGTTTAATATCTTTATTATGCACCCCATACCCATCCTGTGGGCGGTAGTGAAAAGATTACAGAGGTACATAATTGGTCCATTGACTGGACTCCAAAGTTTTGATAGCTGAACAAGTTACAGTGGTAATGAACTAGATCTGGTCACAATTATGACAAGTTACAAAGATAATGAGCTCCAGGTAGAGCTGGTCACTCTCATGACAAGTTACAAAGGTAATGAACTAGAGCTGGTCACAATCATGACATGTTACAAAGGTAATGAGCTCCAGGTAGAGCTGGTCACAATCATGACAAGTTACAAAGGTAATGAGCTCCAGGTAGAGCTGGTTACAATCATGACAAGTTACAAAGGTAATGAATCATAATCACTTCATATATAGTTACAATCATGAACAAATTACACATACACACATATATACATACACACACACACACACACGCACATACAACAGGCCCAGTTTTCAATCGACATGTGCATAGGACAAAATGGTAATCAATACACATACATACACACACACACACACACACACACACACACACACACACACACACACACACACACACACGTGGCAATGCTATATTTACAGGGAGCAAAGTCAGGGTATTTTTCCAGAATGGTCTGTAATATACCACAGTGGATAAAATACTTTGACATATCTTGAATATTTCTGAGTGAGTTGTCTCTGAATTCATTAATTTTATCGCACTCCAGTACATAATGACGCAGGGTGTGACAATAATCCAACTGACAAAGTTTACATTTTGTTTGGTCTACATCTGGTGGTGGTGATTTAACCTGCCAAAGATACTTGTAACCCAGCCGGAGGCGGGCGGTAGTGACATCCAAGAGTCTGCTTATTTTGTTGGATGCACCATAGACATGTGGCTCTTCCTGCATGATAGAATGATGATAGATGGACTGACTGGTGTCAATCTCCCTGAGTCTTAAGTCAATAAAATTCAGTTGAAGTTCTTTTCGTATTATTGTTCTCAAACTGCTAACTGACAAGCCAAGATTGTAATCTACCCCCTCTTTGAAAGCATAAAACTTAGTCAATTTATCAGTTCTATCATGCATATGAAGACCAATGTGAGATGGAATCCACAGTATGTGCACTCTGACTCTACTATCCACAATCCTACCATACCTGTGTCTGGCTTCTGACACAAGCATGCTACAAGTTATACTTGATGAGTTGAGAGCATTTATGGATGACAGAGAATCAATTAGAGAGTCAGCCTTAGATACATGGACGCATTTGAGTGCAAGGAGTATGGCAAACAGTTCTGTCTGAAGGGTAGAGGCCCAGTTATTGATGCGTGCTCCAATTTCTTTAAGAGAGCCATCACTCTGTATGACAACAGCAGCACTACCAGCTGCACCAGTGGATTGGTGAACAGAACCATCGACGTAAATAATTTGTGAGAGAGTGTGCTGTTTGGCAAAATTATCAATACAGCTTAAGGCATCATGTTTGGCTTCAAGGCGAAGCTTTGGTTGTGATTTAAGAAGTAGTTTGGGGGGAAATGGAGGGATGGTAGTTTGGAATGGGGTAATATTCCATGGAGCGGAGAAGTGCCGCTGTTGCCTTACTTGCCACAGATCATGTATCTGATTCATGCGGAGGTTGGTTCCAGTTTTTTCGATCCATCTGGAGGGATGTTCACCAGTGCTGAGGAAAGTTTGGAGGGCTTCTGTGCATGGGTTTGAATGGGCTTGCCTGAGCATATTAACCCCAATTAGGATATTTCTTTCAGTAACACGATCTCTGATGCTTGGAATATCAAGTTCTTTCTGCATATTTAAAATTTTGGCAGTACGAGGGCATCCTAAAATGATCCTCATTGTTTCGTTCTGGAGTTTTTCCAGCCCTCCAAGCTTCCAGTCAGACACAAGAGCAAGTAGTGGCGCAGCATAATCAACCAATGATCCTTACATGACGATTCGACACCAGCTCGTCACGCATTACCCATAAACACTTTGTTTCACACTACTCAATGGACAAAGTTTTTCACTATACGACCGACTTCTCCTAATACCTATCTTTCCGATCATAGTATTGGTAAAGCTCTCCTACACCATGTAGGTAAAGATATCTCATTTCATGCTTTCAAGAGCGGCACTTGCATCATCACTGTCCAGAATGCTGGCCAAGCTCGCGATCTTTCTCTCCTTACGACCATAGATACTATTCCTGTCACTATTGACAAATATCCTTCTCTCAATTCTTGTAGTGGTACTGTCATTTTACCCCACACCATTGTACAATGGAATTTCCAGACATGTGGTGATGACATTCTGGAGCAACTTGAGCTCGAAGACCTCCCTATCCTCAAAGTTGACACTTTTGTCCTCCCTGCCCGTAAGCGAAGACGTTATCCTTGCAATATAGCTCGTTTAACATTTGACTGCCGTGAACTTCCACCCTCGGTCTACATTGCAGGTCACCGTTTACAAGTTCGAAAGGTGACCCCTACACCGCAACAGTGTAGAAACTGCTGGCGTTTTGGTCATCGAGCGAAATACTGTAGGTCCATGGCCGAATGCCCAGTCTGTGGTGCCGACGACCATGCCAGTCCTTCTTGTAATCTACCTCCCTCTTGCCTTAACTGTCATGAGGCGCATTCATCGTACTCTCGCCGTTGTCAGGTTTACATGAATGACCGGGAAATCCGTTGTCTCAAAGAGGCGGAAGGCTTCTCATATGCTATGGCCATCTCTCATCTACGCCTTCAAGGGAGACTTATCCTATTTCCTATTCTTCCATTGCTAAACGTCCCCCCACTTCTGGGGTCCCAACTTCCGCGACTTCCTCTGTGGTCGCCCCATCCTCAGTCACCCTTGTCTCGAATCCTTTTGCTGTTCTTGGCTCCGAGGTCCCTACCTCGGCTTCCCATACTGTCCACACCCCTTCCTCTACTCACTTGCACAGTTTTGTGTGTACACGCCCTCGTCCACCACTCAATCCTCAGTGCCCCGCTTCTTCTCATAAGTCCGGCAAAAAATCCCCATTGCCGGGTTCTTCACCTCCGACTAGTTCTATAACGAGTTTGGAGGTTCATCCTCCTCCTCGTTCAATATCTTCATCCCCCGTCCCCTCCCAAGTTTCTTCCTTAACTGCCTCCCCCAGGTCGCTTCCACTCTTGTCCTCTCCCAAGCCCCTTCGACAGTCTCCTCTTCCATCTCCTCGCCCTCTACTTTAGTACTGTCTATAGTCTCCCAGATTGTTGCTCACCCTCCTCCTCCTTTCATCTCTAATGTGGTCCCACATCCTGCATCTTTGACTTCCAAAATGCTGGAAGCTATCGCAGGATTTATTGCAGAGACTGAACCGTTGATGGACACCGCTCCACTTCCGGTTCCTCCTCTTCTCTCTTCTCCGTCTACACCCCTCCTTCCTTCACAGCATCCCACTCCTTTGATTACAGATCTTCCACTGCTCCACACGTGGACTTTTCTAACCCTAGTCCATAGATACCTCTAACTTCGACTTGTATCTTTCTCTTCGTAAATCATGGCTTATTTGCAGTGGAATATCCGAGGCCTCAGGGGTAACCGAGGTGAGCTTCAGGTGTTGCTTCAGTTTTCCCCTGTTGGGGTCTGTTTACAAGAACCCAAATTACAATCCACTGTTATCCGTCCCTTTTCGGGCTATGATTTGTTATATTCATCGGATCCTTTTTCTGATGGAACCTTTAATGAAAGTGCTCTTCTTATACACACTGGTATTCCATACCGTCAGTTCTATGTTCATTCTTCTCTACATTACACCACAGCCCGTATCCACTTGAATAAGTGGTATACACTCTGTTCTTTATATCTCTCCCTCTCTCGGGCATTGTCTATCCCAGATGTTGATTTTCTGGATTCTTCCTTGCCGCCACCCCTTCTGTTACTTGGCGATTTTAACGCACACCATTTTCTTTGGGGAAGGGGGTCGCACTGTGACTCCCGTGGCGTTCAGTTGGAGGCATTTCTTGTTTCTCTCCCTCTCAATGATTTAAATACGTGTGCTCCCACCCATTTTGATCCTCGAACTCATTCTTTCTCTTGCATTGATCTCTCCATCTGCTCTTCCTCAACTGTCCTTGACTTCACCTGGTCTGTCCTCCCGGACTTACATGACAGCGATCATTTTCCAATCGTCCTCATGTCCCTTCGTATTTTCCACCTCGTAACCCACGCTAGCAATTTGACCGGGCGAAATGGGACCTTTACACACATCGTACTGCCTTTCATGAGGCTCCTTCCTCGTCCTCCAATGATGAGGTTTTACATCTCTTCTTTTCCTCCATCTTACTCGCAGCTTCACATTCTATCCCCCAAACTTCGGGCAAGCATTCTCAGAAGTGTGTGCCTTGGTGGTCTCCTACTTGTGCTCGGGCAGTACATTTGAAACGCGCTACATGGGGCAGGTGCCAGTATAACAGAACCACAGAGAGACTCCTTGATTTTAAGCAGAAGAGAGCAATGACTCGATGTGTCATCCGCGAGGCTAAACGCACTTGCTGACGGGATTACGTTTCCACCGTCACTTCGGCTTCCTCAATGAGTGCAGTCTGGAAGAAAGTGTGGAAGTTGAGTGGCAAATTCTCCCCCGACCCGGCTCCTGTTCTTCGGGTTGCCGGTGTTGATATAGCACACCCTCTTGCCGTTGCCACTGAAATTGGTAATCATCTGGTCCGCTTTTCTCAGGGGCTCCATCTATGCTCCTCATTCCTTTCTTCTAAGTCTGCCAGCGAGTTAAGGCCCTTAGATTTTTATTCTTTCAGAGAAGAATCTTGTAATGTGCCTTCAAGAACTGGAGGCAACACTCTCCGCTTGCCGATCATCGGCAGCTAGGCCAGACGCCATACATATTCGTATGCATATTTGCCTGTGTCACTATTTGTGGTCGTTTCAGACTCCCTTAGTGCTTTACAGTCTATCCATAAAATTGATACACCTCTCCCCCTAGTTCTTTGTATCCAACTTTGGTTACGCCGTATCTCTAGCAAGCACAAAGATATTGTTTTTTGTTGGGTCCGTGGTCATGTTGACGTACAGGGCAATGAACAGGCAGACATTGCTGTGCGAGTCGTCAGCAGTACATGACCCAGTTTCATATAGAGGTGTTCCATTCACGGACTATTTTGCAGTCATTGCTACCCACCTTCGCACCCATTGGCAACAATGCTGGTCTGACCTGCTGAATAACAAACTTCATTCTATTAAACCGAGTATAGGTTTCTGGCCTTCTTCTTGTCACCAATGTCGAGGTTGGGAGACTACACTTTTCCGTCTTCGCATCGGCCACACTCGTCTTACTCACGGGTATCTCATGGAGAGGCTCCCTGTCCCTCTCTGTGAGCATTGTCAGGTTCCAGTGTCTGTTCGCCATATTCTGTTGGACTGTCCACTCTATCAACGAGCACGCATAATTTACCTCCAACGGCGTCTTCGCTCTGCGGCCCTTTCTTTACCTTCCCTTCTTGCCGATGGACCCTCCTTTAATCCTGACTCTCATTGACTTTTTGACACCAACTGACTTACTACACAAACTCTGAAGTTTATGCCTCTAGCACTCACCTCAGTCCCTTCTACCTCAATCTCTTGTTATACTCTATCCTTGCACTATCTACTACCCTGCTACACTCCATACCCTACTAATCATCCCTCTCCCTCTTACAATCCATTCTTCCTGCATCCTACTTTACCCTGCGGCGCTGTATGACCCCTGTGGATTAGCGCTTCTTTTGATTATAATAATCAAGGCACATTCCTCCTTAAGAAAAAATAATAGATGTAAACTAGAAAGAAAGGGACGCTCCCTCTACAAAGACAAAGAATCAAAGAGCTGCTCAAAGAGGCCATTCTGAAATATGGAATTAGCCACTGGTTAGAGAAATAGAAAATATCGAACTTAAGCTTAAAGAATCATATAGATGAAAGCAATAAATGAAATAATAAAAAAAATATATTCTTATGCCAAATCTACGGCAAAAACCACAACCAGTATTGGGCCCCTGCTTAAACGAGATGGGACTTACACAGATGACAGTAAAGAAATGAGTGTGATACTGAAGTCCCAATATGCCTCAGCTTTTAGTAAGGCGTTAATCAGACTAAGGGTCGACAATCTAAATTTCTTTTTATGACCGAGACTCAAAATATGGTTATTTCAAGAATTTCTGATGTAATTCTAAGACCACAGGATTTTGAAAAAGCAGGTAATGACATTACCATGCACTATACCCCAGGCCCAAACTCGGGGAACTCCGTGTTCATCAAGAACTGCAAGAAACCCTTTTCATGTGCTGTAAATATTCTATGGAGAGGGAGCATAGACACATGAATCATCTCATAGTGGAGTGGAGCTATATCAACAAATATAGCTCCACTCCACAAAGGTGTCAGTAAAGAATTTGCAAAGAATTAGAGAAAGATACCACTAATGTCCCACATCATAAAAATCTATGAAAGTGTTTTAAGAAGAAAGAAAGCCAACCACTTGGACACCCAACAATTGAACAACCCAGGACAGCATGGGTTTAGAGTAGGACTCTGCTACCTCTCACAACTACTAGACCACTATGATATGGTCTTGGATGCACTGGAAAACAAACAAAATGCCAGTGAATTATACACAGACTTTGCGAAAACCTTCGAAAAGTGCGATCATGGTGTAATAGCACACAACATGCGTGATAAAAGAATAACAGAAAAAGTGGGCAGATGGATCTATAACTTCCCAACAAACAGAACACAAAAAGTAATAGTAAACAGAATAAAGTCAGAGGCGGCTATAGTGAAAAGCTATGTTCCACAAGGTACAGTACTCACCCCCATCCTTTCCCTCACCCTCCTACCTGACATAGAGATGTGAGCCACAGCATCGTGTCCTCCTTTGCTGACGATACCAGAATATACATGACAGTGTCATCCATTGAGGACACTGTAATTCTCCAAGCTGACATTAGCCAAGTCTCTAAATTGGCGTCAAAAACAAATATGACGTTTTACCTGGAGTTTACCTGGAGAGGGTTTCGGGGGTCAACGCACCCGTGGCGTTGATCAGAGTCTGATCAACCAGGCTGTTACTGCTGGCCGAACGCAGTCTGACATACGAACCACAGCCTGGTTGGTCAGGTACTGACTTTAGGTGCCTGTCGAGTGGCTTCTTGAAGACAGCCAGGGGTCTATTGGTAATCTCTCTTATGTATGCTGGGAGGCAGTTGAAGTCTTGGGCGCCGGACACTTATTGTGTTGAGGCCCAACACAATAAGTGTCTGTGGGGGAATGTTGCATCTCCTGCCGAGTATTTTGCTTTCATAGGGAGTGATTTTCGTGTGCAAGTTTGGTACTAATCCCTCTAGGATTTTCCAAGTGTATATTATCATGTATCTTTCTCACCTGCGTTCCAGGGAATACAGATCAAGGACCTTCAACCGTTCCCAGTAATTTAGGTGCCTTATCGTACTTATGTGTGCCGTGAAAGTTCTTTGTACACTCTCCAGGTCAGCAATGTCGCCAGCCTTGAAGGGGGCAGTTAGTGTACAGCAGTATTGCAGCCTAGAGAGAACAAGCGTTTTACTTGCAGATGTTGTTGATACATTGTTGTGGTCTTTGAAGGCGAGATCCTCTGACATTATCACTCCCAGGTCCTTCACATTACCTTTTCGCTCTATTTTATGGTTAGAATTTGTCGTATACCCTGATATATTTTTAATTTCCTCATATTTTCCATATCTGAATAGTTGAAATTTCTCCTCATTGAACTTCATATTGTTTTTATGGCCCATTTGAAGATTTGGTTGATGTCCGCTTGGAGTCTCGCAGTGTCTTCGATGGAGGTCACTGTCATGGCAATCCGGGTGTCATCCGCAATGATATGAGGATGAGGAATAGAATTGTTTCATTTAGGACATGGTTGACTTGTTCCAATTGTATGTTTTTGTTATTGAAATTGTGTTTTGTGAAGAGACCCTCATGACTGATCACATTTTGTTGGTCAGGAGCCCTGTGCATACATGTCTGTACCTCTATGTTGTGATCTGAGTGTATTGTCTTTGATACGGTCATATTACGTATCAGATCGTCGTTCTTAGTGAAGATGAGGTTCAGCGTATTTTCTAGTCTTGTAGGCTCTAATATTTGCTGGTTTAAGGTGAATTTGGTGCAGAGATTTAATAGTTCGTGTGTGTGTGAATTTTGATCTGAGCTGCATCCTGGGGTGACCTCTGCTAAAACATTGTTTGCTATACTCCTCCATTTTAGGTGTCTCAAGTTGAAATCTCTTAGTAGTAAGACGTTTGTGGCAGGAGTTGGGAGATTTTTCAGACAGTGGTCAATTTTCAAAAGCTGCTCCCGGAATTGCTGGGAAGTTGCGTCTGGAGGTTTGTATACAACCACAATGACAAGGTTTTGGTTTTCAATCTTAACTGCCAAAACTTCGACTACATCATTTGAGGTGTTTAGTAGTTCTGAGCAAATGAGCGACTCTGTGACATACAGGCCAGCCTTCCCTTGTTGCCTGTTTAGTCTGTCGCATCTGAATAGGTTATAACGTGGGATCCATATTTCGTTGTCATAATGATAATTTATGTAGGTCTCTGTGAACGCTGCAAACATTGCATTTGACTCAGTGAGCAGTCCCTTGATGTAAGGAATTTTGTTGTTTTTTGATGGCTTTAGACCCTGTATGTTTGCAAAGATAAATGTGGTTATATTGGTGGAATTTAGTTGTTGTTTTTTTCTGGCTCTAATATCTGTTGTTCTGGAGTGGAGGTCAATGACTGTGCCTCTGCTCCAGAAGTGTTTTCAGTTGGTGTAAGATTACTGTCATTTCGTGCCAGTCTTTTTTCCCTCCTCGCCCTAAAAAAAAAACTTTCCCTGGAGAGGTTGTGGCTCCCTTCCTTTGTTTCCCACAGTCTGGCTGGTCTGTGTCTTCTTGTCCCCTTTAGATGATGTACCTGGCAGTATGCGTTGTAGCATTTCTTTCATGGATTGATGAGTGACACATTTATATGGTAAATAAGCTACAGGAAGGGAAGTTGCACTCTCCTGTTGTCATGTGGGTGCGGCATTTTTTTGGGATGGTCAAAGGTGCATGTCCAACGTGTTTTACTAGATATACCATGCCTGCAGATACCCAAGGCATATAATTTGCATAGATTGGAATTCTGTTTGCTAGAATTTATTGTATCTGCGTTCGCTGCTGGTGCATTTTTTTCTGTTTACCCCCATCTTTCACCCCTGTATGGACATCAGTGCTTCCACCAGGTTTTGCTGGTAATGTGTCAACACTATTTCCTGAGGCATCATTCCCTTTTGTTCCATCTCCAGCAGTATCGCTATTTTGTTCATCTGTGAGTTAAATATCGTTGTCTTTACTTGTTTCATCACCAGGGCCAATATCTCCTTTTGGTTCACTGTCCTCCAGGACAACACTAGCATCCTCAGGAGCACTGACTGTCCTCCAGGACAACACTAGCATCCTCAGGAGCACTGACTGTCCTCCAGGACAACACTAGCATCCTCAGGAGCACTGTCCTCCAGGACAACACTACCATCCTCAGGAGCACTGTCCTCCAGGACAACACTAGCACCCTCAGGAGCACTGTCGTCCAAGACAGCCCCGTCCAACCCACCCATCTTATTTTCCCAGCTGTCATACCAGGCTGACATGTCTTCCAAGAAGGATCTTTTATTGGTGTTCTTGTCTTTTAATATAGATGTAATTTTCTCATACAAGTGTATCTCGTTTGGGCAGACCCAAAAACATCAAACTGAGTTTTTATCAAGTGTGGTTGCTGGTTTCAAATCCTTGCACATACCATGGGACCATTGACCACAGATTATTATTATAATCAAATAGAAGCGCTAAACCACAGGTGTTATACAGCGCCATTGACCACAGAGATTGCAAGCAATTCAGGCCTGCTTTCGTCCCTTACCCTTTCTGCAGACTACACAGATCTTCATGGTGGTGGTCATCTTACAACACTTGACAACTCTCCCAGCTAGCTAGTCTATAATTTCTAGAAGGATAGGCTTATTATATAAAAGTTTTTATATGTATATATATATATATATGTATATATATATACACATATACCCATATACATATATACATATATGTATATGTAAACTGGTACTTATACTGTGGTTTGATATGAGACAGTCTTACTGCTGCTAGCAGTAACTGTTTGAGTGTTTGGTTTGATATGGGAGCCCAAAAAACCTGTCTGCTTGTAAATCCGGTCTGGGGACACCTTTTTTTTTCTTCAATCCAGTTGAGTGTTTAGGCGCCTAGAAAACTCTGTGAACTTTGAATCCGGTCATGGGTTCATGAATCCAGACGAATCCGGTCAGTGGAACACTTATTTTTTTTTAATCCTGTCGGTGATTTGGACTATCTCGTGAAAAGGATTATACTGGAATATTATTTTACAGAGTAACATGTGTTTGGTTTGATATAAAAGGTATAACTCGCGTGTTGGAGAAACCGGTGACTTCTGGCAGCTCCTACTATGACGAACGGTCGGTGGCCTCTGGTACCCTTTTTTTTAGCCTGAAGTTTTGGGCACTTATAGATCACTGTATTTAGTTTTTCTAGATTGTTTCCACCTCCACCACAACAAATGCTATTTTACCATTATTGTTGACTGGTGAAGATTACTGGAGGAATATTTGCGTTTCGTTGTATATATTGCGACCGCTGCTAACTACAAGTACAATGTATTTCCACAAACTGTATACGTCTCGTATTACAAAAAGGAAGAAATTTCTAATGTTGGTCACTCCACTACACTAAGTCTCAATTTGTTACTGGTCATTAACTACGGCAACACTGTGAGAAGGTTCCTGGATGATCTTATATTGTTGTGTTTGCTGCTTCACTGACTCAACCGACACTGTTTATTGTAATTCTACAGAACTGGACACTTTTCGTATTTCCTCAAAATTGTGCACCTTTTCCCATTTCAATAGGATTTTTTTTCTCAATGGTATCACTAGATTATAGGTCAGGTACACTAGCAGGTTAGGAAGATCATTAATCCTGGCTGACCTGTGTGTTAGGGTTCTGGCGACTGCTGGCAACTGTTTCCCACATGAACCTGTCTCTTTAGGCCTAACACTTAATTTCCACCTTAACATTTATTATGGTATCTTATCTATATATTACGGTACCACTGTGATATACACTATAACTCTATGTATGACACTATTATCAGGAGACGTTCAATGAAAGCAAATTTTAATTACTCTGCTATGAAAACTTGAGGAAATAAAAACTGGATTGGAGTATAAAACAAATTTCAACCACATAATGGAGTGATAAACTAATGTAAAGGAACTGGGAGTGATAATGTCAGAGAATCTCACTTTCAAAGATCATAACAATGTCGGTACCACATCTGCTAGGAAAATAATAGGATGGATAATGAAAACCTTCAAAACTAGGGATGCCAAGCCAATAGTGATTCTCTTCAAATCGCTTGTTCTCTCTTCACTGGAGTACTGGAGTTTACCTGAACACCAACGCCCCCTTTCAAGGTAGGCAAAATTGCAGACATGGAGAACATACATAGAGCTTACACTGCACGTATAAGTACAATAAAACACCTAAATTACTGGGAACGGTTGAAGTTCCTTGACCTGTACTCCTTGGAATGCAGGCTAGAAAGATACATGATAATATACACTTGGAAAATCTTAGAGGGACTAGTCCAAAATCTGCACACGGAAATCACTCCCTACGAAAACAAAAGACTTGGCAGGCGGTGCAATATCCCCCCAATGAATAGCATTGGTGCCATGAGTATGCTAAGAGACAACACAATACGTGTCAGGGGCCCAAGATTGTTCAACTGCCTCCCAGCATACATAAGGGGGGATTACCAATAGACCCCTGATTGTCTTCAAGAGGGAGCTGGGCGGGACCTGAAGTCAATAGCTAACCAGTCGGGCTGTGGGTCGTACGTTGGTTTGCGTGAGACCAGCCGTAATAGCCTGGTTAATCAGGCCGCGATCCACCGCAAGGCCTGGTCATGGACCGGGATGGTGGGAAGGGATGTTGACCCCCGAAACAACCTCCAGGTATATTCCAGATATACAACCTTCCAGGTAGACTCTAGGTAGAAGAAGAGCAGAGGCAGAGGTCTGACCTGAAACACAGTGCTGAGGAAGAGGTCTGATCCGAAACACAGAGCAGAGGAAGGAGTCTGACCTAAAGCACAGAGTAGAGGACGAAGTATGACCGGCACTACAACTACCAACCTCTCCCGAAAGCAGTGGTCCATCCTGGGCAAGTGACTTTGGCGCGGTGGTACAGTCTCCACCTACTGAAGTAAGGCCGCGTCTTGAGAGTACAGTAGTGGCCCAGGAGCTCTATCTCACGTTCTGCTAATACCCACCTGTGGTAAAGTCAAAAGTAGTTAAAAAATACATGAGAACAAGAAATTAACGGTTATGAGTAAGACATATGTGCATTAAGGAACAATTTGGCATCTTTATATACCAGACATTTCTTCTATCAGCAGGCGAAAAGCCTTCTCAACAAGCATGAATGAGTCTTACTCATCTATTTGTGGGTGTTGTTGCATACCATTAATATAATGACAAATTGAAGGTACATTTGATTTTGTCCTGCAATTGATATTACGAACAGTTTAGTCATATGTTACTGAGCCTTTGCTTTTTTTTAATGAGGTAAAATAAAATAAAATTTACTTACATGGAGTTTACCTGGAGAGGGTTTTGGGGGTCAACGCCCCCGCGGCTCGGTCTGAGACCAGGCCTCATGGTGGATCAGGGTCTGAGCAACCAGGCTGTAACTGCTGGCAGCATAGAACTGACGTACGAACCACAGCCCGGTTGGTCAGGTACTGGCTTTAGGTGCCTGTCCAGTGCCTTCTTGAAGACAGCCAGGGGACTATTGGTAATCCCCCTTATGTATGCTGGGAGGCAGTTGAACTGTCTTGGGCCCCGGACACTTATTGTGTTGTCTCTCAATGTACTCGTGGCGCTCCTGCTTTTCATCGGGGGAATGTTGCATCTCCTGTCGAGTCTTTTGCTTTCGTGTGCAGGTTTGGTACCAATCCCTCCATGTATTATCATGCATCTCTCTCACCTGCGTTCCAGGAATACAGATCAAGGACCTTCAACCGTTCCCAGTAATTTAGGTGCCTTATCATACTTATATGTGCCGTGAAAGTTTTTTGTATGCTCTCCAGGTCTGCAATGTCGCCAGCCCTGAGGGGCACCATTAGTGTACAGCAGTATTCCAGCCTAGAGAGAACAAGCTATTTGGAAAGAATCATGGGATGGCGTTCCTAGTTTTGAAGGTTCTCATTATTCATCCTTCTTCAAGGGGGGCTCCTTGCTGTGGTGAAGAGGCTCTTGGTCTGAGGAATTGGACCTCTTGGTCTTCTTCCTCAGACCGAACCTAATTATCCCCCAATCCCCCCTCCCCTATCCCATCTTCCCCATCCTCCCTTTTTTCCTTTCCTCCTCCTCCTCCTCCTCATCCCTCCCTTATTCCCTTCCCATTTTAACCCTGTGAGCTTCTCTCCACAGGTATTCTAGTTCCTAGGTAGGGGAAAGGGTTCCGTAGTCCATCCCATTCCGTTGAGGTTCTTGGCGGTGGTGTAGTTTGCCGTGGAATCTGGATCACCTGGGGATGTCTCGATCCCTCTCCGGTCTCCCGGGGGGTGGCTTTGGGTATCTTTCGGGCGGCGGGTGTATCTCTGGAGGCCACCTTTCAGATTCCGGGGGTGGTGGTCGAAGGAGGTATGCTTTGTGGCGGGTATCCGGCTGCCCTCTCTTTTGTCCGCCGAGGTGGCTCGGTGGATGTGAGGTTGCTATCCCGGATTGCTGGTTTACTGGCATGAAGTTTAGGGTATGGCACGGGTACCATGCAGCATTTGCACTACTTGCGGTGTTGAGGTCCTCTTGGGCGCGGAGGGGGATTTACACCCATTTCATTCCTCCTAGAAGCTATTCCTCCATGTTCCCCTTTTTTTTTATTCTTTTTTTCTTTTTCTTTTTTTTTCTTTTTTTTTTTTCTTAAAAACAAAAAGAAAGAAGTAACCTAACCATGGACGACCCAATCCGGGCCTCTTCCTGATACCGCACCCAGTTCTGACCCTACCTCGTTAATGGACAACTCTTTGGACACCTCCAATACCAATGTACCTCTTGCTTGTGCCGGTTTGTCACCTGCTTCAGGCCGGGGCCCACCGGGCCCCTTTTTACACGTCTGACCTTTTCACTTCTCGGGCCTTGATTCCGGGTTTTCCCCCCTAGGTGCGGCAATTTTGGTTGTTGGCCATCACACGGGCCACCTCCGGTCCCACATCCCAAAAGACCGAGACCCTTACAACGATTCGACACTTCCTTCTCATTCATCTCAGAAACGATCAGCCCCAAACTCTCCTTAAACATTTTGTTTCACTTACTAAGGACAAAGTTTTTTTCTCTAAACCACTACCCAACACCATCTTTGATCATGGTATTGGTAAAGCTCTCCATGCCATGTAGATAAAGATATCTCATTTTACACTCTCAGAGCGGCACTGTTCAACTCCAGAATGCTGGCCAAGCTGCGATCTTTCTCTCCTTACGACCATAGATACTTTTTTACCAAATTGCAAAAATACTTCAATTCTTGTAGTGGTACTGTCATTTTCCCCACCATTGTCCAACGGAATTTCCAGACATGTGGTGATGCCATTTAGGAGCAGCTTGAGCCCCAAAACCTCCCTATCCTTAAAAATGACACTTCTGTCCTCCCTTCCCCGCGAAAACTTATCCTTCAAAAAGCTCGTTTTAAAATTTGACTGCCATGAACTTCCCCCCCTCGGCCATTGAGGTCACCGTTTACAAGTTCGAAGGTGCCCCACACAGCAAAAGAAACGTGGCGTTTT
The DNA here is from genome assembly GCA_009830355.1 of Cherax destructor. NCBI lineage: Eukaryota > Metazoa > Arthropoda > Malacostraca > Decapoda > Parastacidae > Cherax > Cherax destructor. The sequence goes on from WNWK01022445.1 coordinate 32,372, forward strand.
GGTCACCCGCGAAAAATTTTCAGGTCCAGGGGTGAACCCCGCGGTGACGAAAGCCAGTCCTTTTTTTAATCTACCCTCTCTTGCCAACTGTCATGAGGCGCATCCATCGTACCCCGCCATTTCATTTTCCAAAACCGGGGAAATCCTTTTTCAAAGAGGCGAAGGCTTTCCCAA
>WNWK01022446.1:0-32544 GCA_009830355.1 Cherax destructor
GATGACGTGGTAAGGCGGGAATTCCTGACCTGTTAACTAGCGGATGGATAGTTAACTATACGTCACATAAAACCCTACCTAGACGTACAGGAGACATACAATTTGCCAATATAACGCTTATTTTCATAATAATGATAAAGAGACATATTCTACTGGCATATGCTCAAGTATATAATGACTGGTAAGGGTGAGTCTCGTAACAAGTTTCATACATAGTGTGAGCGATTTTGAAGGTTTTGGGGCTGAGCCTCAGAACCCTGATCCTGAGCCTGTTGTGGAAGAAATTGTGGCACTGGGCAAGTCCAGGGGGTTTGGGATGTTTGTACCGAGGATGTGGAACAGTTGGTGGAGGACAGCAATGAAGAAATAACCCCTGAAGATCTGCAAGAGCTTCAACAGCAACAGCAACAACAGACCACAGTTCAGGAAAATGGTTCAGAGGAGGAGGAAGAGAGATGGAGGAAGTTGCCTTCTTCAAGGATTAGGAGATCTGTGTCAAATGGACTGATGTGCAAGGCTTTATGGATGAATATCACCCTAACAAAGCTGTTGCAGGCCGTGCTGGCAACATGTACAATGACAATGTGGTGTCCCATTTCAGGGATGTTTTAAAAGAATTGCCAGACACAGAGCTCCCTGGACAGATTTTTTTGTGAGAGAGGGTCCAGTGACTCTCAACCTGGTCCTAGTGGCATTAAAAGAAAAAGGCCAGTAACCCCAGAAAAGAACTTGGTACCTGCAGTGTTAATGGCAGGGGATTTCATTTCCAAACACTAGCAACTCCTCCATCCTCTCCCCTCCTCCCATCTTCCACACATCAACAACTCTTCAATAAAGGTAAGTGACATGTTATTGTACTAGTTAATGTTTATTTCTCATTGTTTTCTGTGTAATTTAATGTATATTTAATGTACAATAATATTTTATTTTAATACTTTTGGGTGTCTAAAACGGATTAATTTTATTTCCATTATTTCTTATGGGGAAAATAGATTCGGAGTTCGTGATATTCGATGTTCATGACCCCCTCTGGAACGGATTAATCACGAACTCTGTGGGTCCACTGTATTTTATTCATTCTAAGTATATGTCATGTTTCTAAGTTATTAATATTGTTTATTATGTCATATTAGATGAATTGTGATTGATAAATAAACCGAAGTGTTGATATTAGTGTCATTGAAGGACTATCTTGTCCTGTCTCCAAACAAACTCCTGCCCCGCCACCACTAGCCACATATGTAATGACATTTTATTCATTCTAGAGTGTATATGAGGTTTCTGTGTTATTTATATTGTTTATTATGTCATATTAGATGAATTGTGATAGATAAATAAACCGTATAGAGTTGATATTAGCATCATGTTGAAGGAGTATTTTGTCCTGTCTCCAAACAATACTCTCCTCCTGCCTTCAATAAAGGTATGTAATAGTAATTTAAATGTTCATTTATCCATTTATTTAGTCATTTTATTTAGTTCTCATTGTTTTTGTATGTAAAACTATAGTTAATCTTAAAAAAAAAAAAATTGTTGATATTTTTTGTCTGGAATGAATTAATTGTATTTACATTAATTCTTATGAGAATATTATTTTGGTTAAAGGCCATTTCGGTTAAAGGCCTCGTTCCTGGAACAGATTACGGGAAGTGGAAAAGAATCTTTCCTCCGTAAGCCATGCGTGTCGTATGAGGCGACTAAAATGCCGGGAGCAATGGGCTAGTAACCCTTTCTCCTGTACACATTTACTAAAAAAGAAAAGAAGAGAAACTTTATAAAACTGGGTTGTTTGAAAGTATCTGTACCTAAGTAAACTTACACAATGTGCTGGTGTGCAGGTACATACACATTAAAATCACTAAGAGTGTCTTATTAGTCTTGAAGATGCAATATTAATAATGACTATAATAATAACACACAATAATAATCACTCTGAGGTGCATTAAATGTCGTATAAAATGTTAATGTAGACATTTTGCTTAATCCATATACAGTGGTACCTCGACTTACGATATTAGTCCGTCAGAGGGCATATCTTAAGGCGAAACAATCGTTACTCGAATCAATTTTCCCCATAAGAAATAATGGAAATAAATTTAATCCGTCCAAGACTTCCAAAAGTAGTTAAATAAAATATTTTTTAGAACTTTTTGACATTAAATAATACACAATTTAATGAAGAATACCTAAATACACATGTAAATATTGCACAATAACATGTCACTTACATTTATTGAAGAGTTGTTGATGTGTGGAGGACGGGAGGAAGGGAGAAGGTGGAGTAGTATGCTAGTGTTTGGAAGGGGAATCCCCTTCCATTAACACTGCAGGTGGCAAGTTCTTTTCTGGGGTTACTGGCATGAATGCTACACTCCCTGCATGCCTGCTACACTAACAACACTGGAGGAAAGAAGGGTCAGAGGAGACATGATAACGACATACAAAATACTGTGGGGAATTGACAAGGTAGACAGTGACAGGATGTTCCAGAGAGGGAACACAGAAACAGGGGACACAACTGGAAGCTGAAGACTCAGATGAGTCAAAGGGATGTTAGGAAGCATTTCTTCAGCCACAGAGTAGTCAGGAAGTGGAATAGTCTAGAGAAAGATATAGTGGAGGCAGGAACCATACATAGTTTTAAGACAAGGTATGATAAAGCTCATGGAGCAGGGAGAGCAGAGACCCAGTAGCAGACAGCGAAGAGGCGGGGCCAGGAGCTGAGTCTCGACCCCTGCAACCACAATTAGGTGAGTACTCCCTGCATGCCTGCTACACTCCCTGCATGCCTGCTACACTCCCTGCATGCCTGCTACACTCCCTGCATGAATGCTACACTCCCTGCATGAATGCTACACTCCCTGCATGAATGCTACACTCCCTGCATGAATGCTACACTCCTGCATGAATGCTACACTCCCTGTATGAATGCTACACTCCTGCATGAATGCTACACTCCTGCATGAATGCTACACTCCCTGCATGAATGCTACACTCCCTGCATGCCTGCTCACTCCTGCATGCCTGCTACACTCCCTGCATGCCTGCTACACTCCCTGCATACCTGCTACACTCCCTGCATACCTGCTACACTCCTTGCATGCCTGCTACACTCCCTGCATGCCTGCTACACTCCCTGCATGAATGCTACACTCCCTGCATGCCTGCTACACTCCCTGCATGCCTGCTACACTCCCTGCATGCCTGCTACACACCCTGCATGAATGCTACACTCTTTACCACAGGCTTGGCACTAGGAGCTTTCTTGGGGCCCATGGTGGCTTATTTAGCAGTTGCAAGCACTAAAAACAGTGGAATAATGACAATATACTGGTATGAATGCGTGGGTGTGGGTGCGTGGTCGCTCTCGCTTGTAAACAATAGCACACTGACGCTCCCTGGAGTGCGCGCTCAGCTGGGCGCCAGGCGGACACGTCCGGTACAAATGTCGTTACCGAAGCAAACATCGTTACCCAATCAATTTTTTACGTTATAAATATCGGTACTTGAAAATAACATAAGATGACAGCATCGTAACTCAAGGTACCACTGTATATTTTTTTCAAAATTATATAATAAACACACTACGTAACATATAAACATGATAAATATATCCACAGTAGAATAAATTAATGTAAATATGAGATGTTTTTCTAAACGGCTTGCCGGAGTAAACTAAAACCATACACTTTCACCTGGTTTGTTTACATGACTCACATCTGTCCTCTCTCATGTACTCATTCTCTCTCTCTCTTTCTCTCATTTATTTGTTTAATCTCATTTACTCACCTCTCACCCTACATTAAGACTACAAATATTTTAAGGTAAGTAATGAGTGTACTGTAGTATTTGCATTGTATCACTCTAGAGCGCTTTAAATGCCTAGTACAGTGGACCCTTGAATTTTATGATTAATCCGTTCCAGAGTCCACCGAAATTCAAAATTCACAATTTTCAAAGCCACTTTCCCCATAAGAAATAATGTAAATAAAATTAATCCATTCCAGACACCCAAAAGTATTAAAAAATTTTTTTTTTTACATGAAATGTACATTTATCTACACAGAAAACAATGAGACATGACGAATAAAACAATAACATGAAATGTACATTTATCTACACAGAAAACAATGAGCCATGAAGAATAAAACAATAACAACATAATACTTACCTTTATTGAAGAGTTGTTGATGTGTGGAAGACGGGAGGAGGGAAGAGGATGGAAAGCGTTACTATTGTTTGGAAGGGGAATCCCTTCCATAAAGACTTCAGGTACAAAGCCCTTTTTCCCAGGGTTACTTCCTTCTTTGTTTTTTAATGCTACTAGGACCAGCTTGAGAGTCACGACCCTGTCGCTCAAAATTGTTCCAGAAAGGTCTGTTTCTGGCGTTTCATAAAAAATTACCTAAAATGAGACAAGGCATTGTCACTGAACATGTCGCATACATGGCCTGCAACAGCTTTGTCAGGGTGATGTTCCTCCACAAATTTTTTCCATCCTCGATTCCATTTCGAACCAGCCTTTGCTGGCCTTCAATTCACCTACATCAGCACTCGTTCCAGGCCTTTTCTTTACAAGATCAGCATGCAACTGCTTTGCCTTTTCGCAAATTATCAACTGTGTAACACTATCTCCTGCTAAATTTTTGTTTGATCCACACCAGCAACAACTTCTCAACATCTTCGATTATTTGCGATCTCTTTTTCATTGGCATATTCACCCCTTTCGCAACATCAGCTTCCTTGATTTCCTTTTTCTTCGCCACGATGGAAGTGATGGTTGAATGGGCCTTCCTGTACATCCTGGAGAGCTCCGCCACACACACTCCACTTTCATATTTTTCTATGATCTCTTTCTTTACTTCTATCGTGTTTCTCACTTTCTTTACCAAAGGGCTGGCACTAATAGCTTCCTTTGGGCTCATGGTGGCTTATTTAGCAGTTGCAAGCACTAAAATGAATGAAATATTAAGAAATGTATTGAATGAACGCGTGAAGTGAGCATCACTCGCCGAGATACAATGCCAGACTGACTCTGAATGGTGTCTGTGTGCCCGCGGCGGCTGGGAGGCCGCTTGGATGCATTTCATACGACCGCCAATTTCTAAGCCAAATCACGAAAATCAAGCCAATATTTTGACGAAAAAAGTCGCCGATTTCCAAAATTCATGATATTCAAGGCGGACGAAATTCAAGGGTCCACTGTATATAATGTGTGGGTGGGGTGGCCAGACAGGATTACGATTTTTACTACACTATTCGATACCTACCTACCCAACTATTCACCTTGCACCCTATATTAAGACCATTAAGACTACAAATATTTAAAGGTAAGTATTTTAAGGTCCTAGAAAGGTTGGAGGAAGGGTAAAGGAGGTTTTGTGGGCAAGGGCTTGGACTTCCAGCAAGCATGTGTGAGCGTGTTAGATAGGAGTGAATGGAGACGAATGGTTTTTGGGACATGACGATCTGTTGGAGTGTGAGCAGGGTAACATTTTGTGAAGGGATTAAGGGAAACCAGTTAATTGATTTAGTTGGACTTGAGTCCTGGAAATGGGAAGTACAATGCCTGCACTTTAAAGGAGGGGTCTGGGATAGTGACAGCTGGGAGGGACTATTCTCAGCTGTCGTATCTGAGCGCCTCTGCAAAGACAGTGATTATGTATGAGTGTGGTGAAAGTGTTGAATGATGATGAAAGTATTTTTGTTTTGGGGATTTTCTTTCTTTTTGGGCCACCCTGCCTCGGTGGGAGACGGCCGACTTGTTGAAAAAAAAAAAAAAAAAGTAATGAGTGTACATTATATGCATTTTATCACTCTAGGGCTCTTTAAATGTCGAAGTATATTACATGTGGGTGGGGTGGGGTGGGGTGGGGTGGGGTGGGGTGGCCTGGCTGGCTACCATACCTACCACACCTAACGTCTTACAATAAACACTACTCACTTCTCACCCTACATTAAGACTACAAATATTTTGAGGTAAGTAATGAGTGTACTGTGTGTGTATTTTACTTTTATTGTTTTTTAATGCCTTGTTTTATTGCTAACTTAATATATGTTAGTGTAAACTTATTATCTGACATTTGTAAGTGGAAACAAATGGCGTTCTGCTTTCTGGTGATGTCTGCTTTCCGGCAGTAGCCTGGAACCTAACCTGCCATATAAGTGGGGCCCTACTATATACACAAATGGCATCAACTCCGCTACACAACCTGTTCTTGTTGGAGTCCCACAGGGTAGTGTCCTTGGTTCACTTCTCTCTCATTTACATCAATGACCTCCCAAACACATCTAAACTCCTTAAACCAGTTTTATTTGCTGATGACACTACTTATGTCTTCTCTCACTCAAACCCAACTATACAGTGGTACCTCGACTTACGATGGTCCCCAAACTCACCCTTGTATGTAAGTTTATTTTTTTAAATGCTTTTGTAAGTGTAATTTTGGGGGTCTAAAAGGACTAGTCTATTTTACAACATTTCTTAAGGAGATAAATTCGTTTGGTAATGACACTTGAACAGCATTCTGGAATGAAAAAAATATCGTAAGTCGAGGTACCACTGTACTAACAGGCACTGTAAATAACGAAATATTAAAAATACAGTATCTACTTGAATGACTACCAAGAAACTAACTCTCAATATAGACAAAACATACCTCATGCTATTTGGAAACACAGCTTCAAATGTGCAGCTAAACATATTGATAAATGGTTCACCCATTTCAAGACAGACAGAGGGCAAATTTCTAGGTCTCCACCTTGACTGCAGTCTCAAATTCAAGACCCATATACAGTGGACCCCCGCCTAACGAGCACCCCGGAAATCGTACAATTATGTAAGTATAATATTGTAAGTGCTTGTGGAAGTGTATTTTTGGGGGTCTGAAATAGACTAACCTACGTGACATTATTTCTTAAGGAAGTAAATTCATTCGGTAATGGCACTTGAGCAGGCTTCTGGAATGAATTTTGCTCGTTAGGCGGGGGTCCACTGTACAGCAAATATCCAAGTCTCCAAAACAGTAGGCATCCTTTCAAAGATATGGTACTATGTACCCCAAACAGCTCTTCTTGCTCTTTACCACTCTCTCATTTACCCTTACCTCACCTATAGTATTTGTGCATGGGGCTCAACCACAGCAAATCACCTTAAGCTTTTTATAACCCAACAAAAAGCTGCTGTGCCACTGATTACCAACTCCTGCACTAAACAGCATAGTCCACCACTTTTTAAGAGCCTTAACTTGTTTAATATGCAAAACATCCACACTTATTGTGCCTACTACACACACAGCACATTATACTCCAACATTAACCCTCCTCTCAAACTCCTACTTGATAATTACAACAGAACACACAGGCATAACACAAGGCACAAATCCCTCTTCGATATCCCTCGTGTCCATCTCTCTCTGTGCAAAACTGCTATGCACATTAAGGGCCCGAAGATCTGGAATTCATTGCCAGAACACACAAAAAGACCCCTGCCTGCAAATCAATTTAAGGCCCTACTTAGAAATCACCTCATCACCCAAAATTAACCAGACAAACACTATACTTAACACCAACCAATTACTCAAAAAACTCCTAAATGACTTATAACTGCTCAACTATTTGATCATTTGCTTCAAATTTTAAAATTATTTCAATTTCATTATTGTAAATTGTGCTTGATGATTGCTCAACTATATAATCACTTCCTCAAACTTAAAATTGTTTCAATTTCATTATTTTAAATTGTGCTCAATTATAATACGTGCAGTGGTACCCTGGTTTTCGTAGTCATCAAAGTTCGTAATATTCGGTAATCACAACTTTTTTTCATAAAAATATTGGTTTAGTGATCGTAATTCCGATCAGTAATCATCATTGGTCCCTGACACGTACGCCCAGCCCGAGCGGCCCGACACACCATTCAGAGTCAGTGTGCCATTGTTTAACAGCGAGTGACGGTCACCCCACGCGTTCATACGATACATTTCGTCATTATTCCATTGTTTTTAGTGCTTGCAACTGCTAAATAAGCCACTATGGGCCCAAAGGAAGCTCCTAGTGCCAGCCCTTTGGTACAGGGCTGAGAGGGAAGAATGTGTCTTCTTAAGTGATTCAGTGATTCTACGATATGTTATGATACTAAAGCAGCAGGAGTTGATAAAGGCTATAGTGCCAGCCAGCAATAAAGTGTAGCATTAACAGTGTAGCAAGTAAGTTAAGCCATTAATCGATAAAAAATTATGACACGAAACTTAACTCCTCCATTTTTGTTTGAGGTATATATGGCGACTGACAACACCGCCGTCTCTCCTGCTGCCATTCACCACCACTATGTAAGGCTTATCTTTCAGTGGCCCTCATACACATAACAACAAACAACACAACACCACTTGTCACATACGTAATGATAAATTTTATTCATTCTTGAGTATATATCATATTTCTATGTTATTAATATTGTTTATTATGTCATATTAGATGAATTGTGCTAGATAAATAAGCCATAGAATTGATATTAGTGTCATATTGAAGGACTATCTTGTCCTGTCCAAACATATTCCCCTGCCGCCACCACAATTCCTAACATATGCCAGAAAGAGACCTCTTTGGAACACTTTTTTGAGCACCAGGGTCCAGTGACTCTCAAGCTGGTATTAGTGGCATTAAAAAACAAAGAATGAAAGTAACCCCAGAAAAGGACTTGGTACCTGAAGTCTTTATGGAAGGGAATTCCTATTCCAAAGAGTAATTTCTCCATCCTCTCCCCTCCTCCCATCTTGAATACACTAAGAAGAGTTTTCAATAAAAGTAAGTGTCATGTTATTGTTTTATTCTTCATGTTTCATTGTTTTCTGTGTAGCTAAATGTATATTTCATGTAAAAAATTGTTTTTTTTAATACTTTTGGGTATCTGGAACGGATTAATTGGATTTACATTATTTCTTATGGGGAAAATGAATTCGGAAATCGTCAAATTCGGCTTTAGTCACATTCTCTAGAACGGATTAATTACGATAACCAGGGGTCCACTGTACTATATCAGAACTGTAATTCTTCTCTACCTAACTTATTAAAGCCACATAGCTCAAACTAATAGAATATTCAATTTACTTGTATTCATTGTAACTCACCTAATGACCATATGTACAAATTACAGCAATGTATTGCCCTATTAATCTTAAGTTAGTCTTAAGTTTGCCCGAAATACTCCACATATAAAGGGGCTTTTGGCATGTTCACTCAATTGTTACACTCCTCTGTACAAACATGTATCATGCTAAAATAAAATTATTATTATTATTCACCATCACTCATTATTAAATAGCTGTCTTGCCAGAAGTATTTAAGCAGTGACAGTGCTGCATTCTTGCTCAAAGTCTTATGGCCTGCACAGTCTGAGGTCACGTAGAAACACTCCCAAAACCACACTTGCTCTTAACCCTTAAACTGTCAACATGTAGATATACGTTGACGTGCGTACTGCTCCGAACATAGATCTACATTTTATTTTTCATTCCTTCAAATTTAGTGCGATAGGCCTGAGTCACCTAGACATGAGAGAATGGGTCTGCGCCCTCAGTGTGCGCAGTATTAAAAAAATCCTGGACCACTTAGTACCTTGTGGGAGCACCAGTTCAATTGAGCACCAGCTAGAGGAAATAGTGTGGCAAACACCAGGGATTCACTGATGTCATGTCGCATTAACACTCCCCTTATAAGAGGAAAGTAAAAATAGGTTAGATAAATACACGAGTGGCTGTGGGTGGGTGTGAGTTGGACCTGACAAGCTTGTGCTACTAGGTCTGATGCCATGCTCCTTCCTTCAGAGGATGTGACCTGACTAGGTGGGTCATTGGTCTAATCCAGGGGGTGACATGGACCTGCCTTGCATGGGCCAGTAGGCCAGCTGCAGTGTTCCTTCTTTTTTATGTTATGTATTCGGCAGGCTGGCTGGCTTTGGCTGTCTCTGGCTGTCTATATCTGTTTATATCTCTGTCCATATCTGTCTATATCTGTCTATATCTCTGTCTATATCTATCTGTCCTATATCTCTGTCTATATCTATCTGTCCTATATCTCTGTCTATCTATATATATCTGTAATATCTCTCTCTCTGTCTCTCTCTCACATGTAAAGTAAAGTAGTAAAGTAAATTTTATTTCATTGCATATTACATAGGTATTGGTAGTTACAATGTAAATTGAGTGCAAGGAGAGCCACTGACATGCCATGGCATTAGGGGCAGCTTAATCTAGTAACTTAAAGACTATGTACTTAATATAAGAGCAATTTATTGAGTTTATTCTAGTTAAAAATTGTTTTCAAATTACAATATGATGAAATTTTACTGTTAAAATTATTAAATGATGATATTAGATTGTTACAGGTGTTTAGATTCTCGAATGGTAATATGGAATTGAGATTATCTTAAGGAAAATAACATTGAGCATTTTTGGCATTAACTTATAATATGAGTATTTAGTTTTGGGTGAGTAGGGGGTAACATAATAGTAACATATTATTAAAAATTGAGATTATCATATAGGAAAGTTATAATGAGCATTTTTCAAAGTAGTTTATAGTATGATTATTTAGTTTTGGGTGAGTAGGTGGTTTTTGAGTTGAGTCTTAAATTGATTTTCAGACAAGGTTATCTTAATATTTAGTGGTAATGAATTCCAGATTCTGGGGCCCTTTATGTGCATAGAATTTTTACATAGGTTGATATGAACACGGGGTATATCAAAAAGGGATCTGTGTCTTGTGTTGTGGTCATGGGTCCTATTAAAGTTGGTGAGGAGAATTTTGAGCGGAGGGTTTATATTAGAGTGTAAAGTTTTATATATGTAGTAGGCACAAGAATAAGTATGAATGTTCTTTACGGTGAGTAGTTTTAGACTTTTGAATATTGGTGGAGTATGCTGTCTAGAGTGGGAATTTGTTATCATTCTGACTGCAGCCTTTTGTTGTGTTATGAGTGGTCTAAGGTGATTTAGTGTTGTTGATCCCCATGCACAGATTCCATAGGTGAGATAAGGGTAGATAAGTGAATGATATAGTGCAAGGAGAGCTGATTGTGGCACATAATAGCGTATCTTTGATAATATGCCTACCGTCTTTGAGATTTTCTTGGAAATTTGTTGTATGTGTGTTTGGAATTTAAGGCTACTGTCAAGGTGGATTCCTAGGAATTTTCCCTCTGTGAGTCTTGTGATGGGTGAACCATTGAGCGTTATGTTAAGTGGAACATTTGTGGCTTTGCTTCCAAACTGTATGAAATAGGTCTTGTCAGTATTGAGAGTAAGCTTGTTAGTTGTCATCCATGTTGATATTTTCTGTAATTCGGCATTAACAGTGTTGGCCAGTATAACTGGATTTGGGTGAGAGAAGACATATGTTGTGTCATCTGCAAATAAAATGGGTTTGAGTAGTTGTGATGCATTCGGTAGGTCATTTATGTAAATGAGGAATAGGAGTGGCCCCAGGACACTTCCTTGAGGGACTCCGACTGTAATTTGTTATGTGGAAGAGTTCGCTCCATTTGTGTACACGTATTGGCTTCTGTTGGTGAGGTATGACTTTAGGTAGTTGAGTGGGTGCCCCCTTATACCATAGTGTGCTAATTTTGTGAGCAGTAAATCATGGTCGACTGTATCAAAAGCTTTGCGTAGATCAATGAAGATTCCCAGTGGGACTTCTTTCTTCTCAAGTGCGGTGTATATTAACTCCAACATGTGCATAATAGCATCGTTTGTGCTCTTGTTTGTCCTGAATCCAAATTGACAGGGGTTGAGTACATTGTGTGAGACGAGGTAGGAATAGATTTGTCTATGAATTAATTTTTCGAAGATTTTAGAAAGCAGTGGTAAATTAGAAATTGGTCTATAATTATTCAAGTCTGTTTGATCACCTCCTTTGTGGATCGGGGTGACCCTAGCTATTTTGAGAATTGATGGAAAGGTAGAGGCTTAAATGGATTTATTGAATAGTGTTGCTATAATTGGTGACAGTACCTGTGAAGCTTTTTTGTACATAAAAGTTGGTAAGCTATTTATGTCTCCTGCCTTGTTTTTAAGGGTATTGATTATGAGCGAGACTTCAATTGGGTTGGTAGGAGCTAGGAATAGCGTATTAGGGTAGGTGTTTGTGAGGTAGTCTGTTGGACGGGTGTTTGAGCTTGGGATTTTACTCGCTAGATTCTTTCCTATGGTGGAGAAGAAAACATTAAGTCTGTTTGCTGTCTCAGTAGGTGAGAGTAGTGTAATAAAGTAACCCCTTCCCTGATTAAATGGGTCACATGTGGTGTATAAATTTTTAGTGATGAGCTTCAGAAAATTTTCATTATTATTATTATTAATATTGTGATTATTACTATTTATGTAGATGATGCTATAAAACAATTCCACTCCATTCCCACCCTCGCATTCTGTTGCTCTGTTATTGTATGTTCCAATATGTTTTCTCTAGAATGTTTGTTAATCTGTAATATAGCGTATAACATTAATTTTCTTTGTGTCTGATTATTTTTCTAGTATTAGTATTCATTGTAATAATTATTGGGAGTAGAAATAAGGTTTATAGAGGCAAGTTGACCATCTTGTGTAGAAATTTTTAAAGAGTTTGTGTACATGAGAGGGAGTGCGATTCAAAACAAGGGAACACGCGGAAGAGTTCCCATATCCACTCTCACACCTTTGTCAGCTTAAGAAGCCTTTTCAACTTCTCATATTGATTATACTGCTGCTAACAAGTGAGTCCATAATCGGTGTTGAGAGAGATAAGTAGAGAAGATCAAATATTGTTACAATGTAGTCTTTTTGTGTTATAGCCATTGGAGGAACAAACCTCCAGCCGGCATATCTTTTATCACTCTAAGAAAAGGCCTATTAACTGGGTATACCTTGTAACTTGCCTTATTATGATAGTTAAATGATGCCTGTATAGTGTATGATTATAGTAAATTGTAAGAATAGTGATAATTTAAGGTGCAATGACTGTTACTTTTGACTCATGTGACCTACCCTAATACTTCTTATTTCTAACCTATAACTTTCCTAACCTCTCTTTTATGCTAATACTCTTTTACTAAATATCTACTACTTATGTTTAACTATGTTTATTCTCTGTAAGTTGCCTGTCACATGTAACTGAACTTAACCTAGCTTATATATGTTTTTACTATTTTTGTACCACTATTTTATTTTCCTCTGTCTTATTCATACTAGCCTATGTTTCATGTTTATTCTGTGTATAACATATATGTTCATTCTTTTTTTTTTTATTATAATTGTGTTAAGTTATACTGTTTGTTTACTGTATTTCAGCTGTCTTATTTTTATGTAAAATCTTGAATTGTTTTTGATATGCCATTTTTTATTGTTTTCATAATTTTTTTATTATATTCCATTCTTATATTTTTTTTCAAGATCTTGTTTTGTTTGTAGAAGTTCTTGTTTGTGTATTTTGTGACTAAACCTGAAAATGATTTTTAGGTCTTAGCAGCAACCAGGCACCCCCCCAAAGATATGCCTCCAAAGTAGGAGAGATCCACCAGAGACACTGATGAGAGGAGAGTGCTAGAGAGACCTTGAACACTATAGCCCTGGAGGATCAGACCAGACTTGAAATCTGGGATTTGGAAGGTCTCAGGATTATCCCAAAGCAGGAATGTATCAAGACTATTTAAACCTCAGTATGGAAAGTAATGGAGTCCCTTGGGAACTATGTGGGGAGGTGGTTTTGACAGCAGTAAGCCAGTCCTGCTAATAAGAATTGAGTATTTGTTGATAGAATTGTTTGGTGTATCAATACTTTCGGATACCCTTGTAATGTGATTATTAAATTGTAAGTGGTTATAGCTGGGTATGTTTTACTTCCCCCTTTGAGCCATGTATACAAGGTCCATGTGTTAGAGATTAAATTAAATAACCTATTGATGTTATCATTTTTCTGTGGAGAGTCAAGCCCCTGATAAGGTGCCTACTGCTCGTGTTTTCAGGCCATGCTACCCTAAGAGCCAGTACTTATCAGGACCCCTATCTTGTTTTAACTATCCTGTATTATTTCTCACTGGGTTTTCTCCTGCTCTAACCCAAACTTATTGGTTTTCTCCCTTCTCCTATGACTATCGTTTCTTTTATCCCTTCCACTATTAAAAGAGCAGGTGGTGGCAGCATACTCCCAAGAGAATAGACCGCTACCGTCTATTCTCCCATATTCTAGTAATGTTCCCTTTTTATTTGATCTCTATATTCTCCTATTTTTTTGTCCACTCCGAGTCTCTACCTGAGGGAACAGACAATATGGCATCGTCTGGTGTTCTGTCGACCCCAGGGTGGGGCTGGGGTGGTAGCTGCATTTCACTGGTGGCAGCGGTGGGATTATTTTTCTTGCTTGACTCTCTCCGAAAAGCTTGGAATAAGGATAACGTACGGACTATGGGCAGATATACTATGTCTCAAAGGGAGAAAGTACAAATTAGGAATTGCAGAGACCCCAGGAAAGGGGAGACTATCCCCAGGTACAAATGATGGCAGATAGATATCCCATGCAGCTCAGAGGGTTAACTGAGAATAATTTCAGAGTTATAAACTCAAGCCCCTTTAACCCCACTTTTGTCCCTAGGAGGACGAGGAGTACCACTTTACATATTAAGGATATAGCAATGTTAGAACTGAAGGATTTGAGTCGATTGGAGGGGAATATGTGTAAGAGAACATTCTTTAATCAAGTACGAGCTATTTCCGATGAACCGGAGGAGAGAGTATTTATTGCCCTCTCTAGGATGGATAAGGAATTGAGGTTATTTATAGATTCTCGGCTAGAAGAGAACCCAGAGATGAGGTCTCTAGAAGGGATAGAGGCTATGGTAAACCAAGAGTTCCAGGGTCCGGAGAGTTTGGCCGAGGCTATGAAGAGACTTTACCAGTTACAATATGACCTAGAGGATGACCCTAGGAGATTTGCCCAAGAATTTAAAATTAAATATCAAGCTGTTGTTCGCTCTTTTCCTAGGGGGGAAAAGGCAAACCCCATTACCATATTGAAACATGTTATGATAAAGAACCTTAGCTTGGAAGAAAGGGAAAGATTAAGTATGTTTACCATTGAAGGTTCGGGTGAGGATCTGTTTATTTCTGAGGTGGAGCGGATGAGGGCTGACCGGCTATTGATGGTCAATAAGATACAGGCTAGGGAAGGAAAGAAGCCTGTAGATATGGAGCAAAAGTCACCCAATAGCAGCTACCCATGCAGATATTGTAAAAATGGTGCAGTACATATGATACAAAATTGCCCTAGGAAACCAATTCCGGGTAGCTGTTTTGACTGCCTACAGCTAGGTCACAGGCAAGGAAATTGGAGCTGCCCAGAGCGGACCACCGCTGGTCAGTCCCGATACTATGGACCACCTGGGTATCCATCCGGTTATGGACCTCAGCGTAATGTTTCTCCGCCACTCAGTCCTCCGCTCTTTAACACCCCCCCACCATTTAGCAGACACAACCCCGATCAATGACTAGGTAATAGTAATGTATCTGGGAGCCTCGGAATCCCATCCATGGCAATCATGTCTAGTCACATCTCAGGTGAAGCAGTAAAGGAAGAAGTTAGGTTATCTGCAAAGAATAGCCCAGAAAAGGAGAGGGTAGCAATAAGAGTAAATAGAATAACCGATACTCCGGTTATCTCCATAAGAGTAACTGATGCTAATGTAACTGCTCTGGTAGATACAGGCAGTACAGTTACCCTAATTTCACAGAGAACTCTGCAGGCCATAGGGGTGAAACAAGAACAGATCAGACGATGCACTAAGGTGTTGCAGTCTTACTCGGGTCACCATCTTGAAGTGAAGGGTTCAGTACTTTTGAGGGTGCATGTTTGCCCACAGATAAAGTTTCATCATTTATTTATTATTGTGTCTGATAAATATATGGATGTGGATGTTCTGTTAGGTGCAGATCTGATAGCCAGGGCACCCTTTGTGTGGGATGCCGAGCAGGATAAGATTCGGTGGGGAACGCAGGAGTACCCTTTAGAAAATTACGCTATTGTCAAGCGATTGACCAAAGTTCAGATGATTAAGAGTGAGAGAGAAGAACAGATAAATTATGTCCAGATTAGAAAAACGTTAGAAATTGAACCATACAATGGTACTGACTTGTCAGTGGGAAGTTTGAAACCACAAACCTTATATTTAGTTGAAAGGCCTCGCACATTGAAAGGAGAAAAGAAAGTTTTAAGTGTACCCGCTATGGTGTGTATGTCTGATGATGAAGGTCAAGTGTCCATACCCCTTAGGAATCGGAACCGTAGAAGGTTGAGAATTAAGCCTGGGACAATCATTGCTCACTATATGCCCCTGGATGATAGTCAAGTAGAATATAAATCATTGTTTGATGATGAAGGGTACGGTAAGAGGAAAAACACTGTACGATGGCTTGTATGGAATTATGTTAAGGTTAAGTTATGCCCTACTCATTATGAAGTTTTCAAGGATGAAATTGAGGGACAGGACCGTACGTGTCAAAAGGGTGATATTGTAGACTGTATGATATGTAATCCTAGCATACAGGTCGCCAGTATAACTCCCCCTACTATTGAAAATGCTATGTTACCTCATAGTGATCAGACACCAGTTGCTCAAACACGAAGGGAGAGATTGGCATCACTGTTACAGGAGTTACGGTTAGATCCACTTAATAACCAGGAGCAAAAGGAACTAAAGGATTTATTGTTGTCGTTTGATGAACTATTCATTTTAGATGATTCCGAGCTAGGAAAAATCAACGTGCCCGATGCTCAGATCCCCATGACGGACAATGACCCTGTCAGGATGCCACTGTATAGACACCCGAGCAAGCCAAGGAGATAATTAGGGGTATGATAGAGGAGATGCTGAAAAAAGGTTATTGAGGATTCCACTGCAACATATTTAGCCCCTATAGTCCTAGTGAGTAAACCAGATGGTAAGAAAAGATTATGCATTGACTATCGAGGTGTGAACAACCACATTAAACAAGACATTCAACCTCTGCCTAGGTTGGATGAGATGGTAGAAAATGTAGCAGGAAAAAAGTTCTACGTGACCCTAGATATGAAAGATGCATATTATCAGGTTCAGCTAGAGGAAAGTTCGAGGGATATTACTACCTTCTCTGATGGAAATAACCTATATAGGTTTAGACGACTACCCTTTGGGTTGTCAGTGGCACCCCAATTTTCACGAGAGTCATGCAGGAAGTCCTGAGACCTCTAAGCAAGCAGGGATGGATAAGAAACTATTTGGATGATGTAATTTTGTATGCAGATACCTTTGAGGAACTAGTACACAGATTAACTTTAACATTTAGGAGGATGCAAGAGATGGGACTGAAGTTAAACATTTCTAAGTGTCATTTCGCCCAACAATCTATAAAGTTTCTGGGACATGTTGTTTCAGAGGAGGGAATGAACCTGACCCCAAGAATTTACAAGGCATTAGAGATATGGTGCCACCCACAAATCAGAGACAAGTAAGGCGTTTCATAGGAATGTGTGGGTTTTATCGGAAATTTATCAAAGATTTTGCCAAGATGGCGGCACCCTTGACTCATTTGATGGGTAAAAATGTGAAATTTGTGTGGAGCCAGGAATGTGAAGAAGCTTTTAATGTACTGAAACAAAAATTGATGGACGCTCCTGTATTAGTTACTGCCAATTTGAATAAAGAGTTTGAGTTACACACCGATGCAAGTGATCAACATATTGGTGCGGTATTAATGCAGAAAGGGAATACTCATTTACAGGCTGTAGGATATTTCTCTAAGAAATTAAACCACACAGAGAAACGCTATTCAGTTACAGATAAAGAGGCACTAGCAATTGTACAAGCATGTAGGTTTTCCATCATTTCCTTTGGGAAAACCGTTTAAAATTTATAACGGACCATCAGCCTTTGATCCATGTGTTCAAGAAAAAGACCCATAGTCCCAGAATGAGTAGGTATATGCTTGAGATGAGAGATTATAGCTTTCAGATCCTATATAAGAAAGGTATTAGTCATAAAAGTACCAGATGCTTTGAGTAGACCCAACTATACAGATTGTAAAATTAATGACTCCTGTCGGGTAAGGGGAATAGATGTATCCAACCTTTCCAGGGAAGAACTGATACGGGAACAGAGGAGAGACCCCAGTGGAAGGAACTCCTTTCTTATTTTGAGGAAAATCTATCCCTAAGAAAGTGCCAGGATATAGATCACTAGCATGTTTTGAGATACGAGATGATGTTTTATATATGAGAAGGGAAGAATTTAAGCATCTCACCTATTCTGTTGTTATCCCAAGGTCTATGATTCAGGAAGTTTGTGCCCTGGTGCACAATGATAATCATCTAGGAGAACATAAGACTGTCCGAAAAGCGCAACAAAGTTTTTATTGGCCCGGAATGTGGCGTGACATTGTAAAATATGTAAGATCATGTGCTACTTGCCAGAAATTTAGGGCTACAGGTGCTGTTGTAAGAAAATGGCAGGAACTACCAGTGGTTGAAGAAAAAGGAAAAAGAGTTGCAATAGACCTAATAGATTTACATCAGGGTATGGATGGGTATAGGTATTGTTTGACAGTGATTGATCATTTCTCCAGGTTTCTGAGAGTGTACCCTCTTAGGAATAAAACTACCAAGGCCGTCCTCAAAGAATTCCATAAGGATACCTGTGTGTTCGGGAAGCCAAAGTTGTAGTAATGGATAACGGAAGCGAGTTTACCAGTGCAGAATTTAAAGACTTTTGTAAGAGAGCAAATATTAAGCAAGCGTTCAGTTTACCTTACCACCCTCAAGGAAATTCTGTATTAGAGAGGACTCATAGAACCTTGAAGTCAGTGCTAGCAAAATTGTGTAATGACCATCCTAACCTATGGCCAAAATACTTGTATCAGACGGTGAAGGCTCTAAATGAGGCCGTCCATACTTCTCTAGGTACGTCGCCTTTTTGTGCTCAATTTGGGTACCACCCGTCCCGAGAAGTTGGGGATTTGAACATCCCAGAAGACGAGCCGAGTTTGTCCATGCACCATGATCAGTGGAAACAGGCTATTAAAGATACCCTCAAGTTGAAAACCAAAGAGTATCTGACCAAGGCCAATATGGGAAGACAAGATCAAATTATAGGTCCAGGGGTATTAGTTTGGATTTCCAATGAGGATCCTAAGTCTGGAACTTCTAGAAAACTGAACTCCAAATGGATTGGCCCATATCGTGTGGAAAGTGTGTTGAGTAAGGGAAAGGGTTATGAATTAGTAAACCCATTTGATGGAACTGTAGTAAAGAGGGGTTCAGAAAAGGTTAAACTGTATAAGGGAAGGGCAGAGATTGTAGTGGAACTTGATGAAAGTTTGGGTCAGGAAGAACAGGAAGAAAGGTTACCACCTAGAACTATAAGACCACCTGTGAGACTGGGATGGGATTGAGTAACCAACTCGTAGCTGACTATGTACAGAGGAGAGGGAAATGGAATTGTTTGGTTGTGTGAGGAATCGTTTTCTTGTTAACTTTGTGTGTTCTGAAGATAATTTAGTGTTAAGTTAAAATTGTGGAAGTGCTTGGAAGGTTGTGCTTAATAGGTAATTCATTTTCATTTTTCTCGAATACTGCCATACAGGAAGGTGTACCCTAATTTATGATGTTACTATAATGGTGTCTGTTGCCAAAGGGATGTTAGTTGTGTATCGACGCCTCCTCGGAGGAGTGTTATTTCCTGCTTAAGTGCCTCTGTCGAGAAATCAGGGTGAGTTGTTTCTCTGCTACCTGAAGGCCTCCACCTCAGTACTTTGTTGCTCGAGTTCTCTATAGGGCAAAAGGAGGAGTTGTGGAAGGAACACTTTCCCATGATAGACGTTACTTATGTGGGAGCGTTTAAAATAACTGTCTGTCAGCTGTAGTCCGTATAGCAATGAGGATATCTGAGATGTCTAATAATGAACCAGAAATAAAGGAGGGTGTATGTATTCTGTTCTGCATACCACTAGTGTTAAAGCAGTTAACGAGGTTGTCATTTCTGAAGCTTTCACCAAGAAATTTATTTTCCCGGACCGGGAGGCGTGTAATAAAGTAACCCCTTCCCTGATTAAATGGGTCACATGTGGTGTATAAATTTTTAGTGATGAGCTTCAGAAAATTTTCATTATTATTATTATTAATATTGTGATTATTACTATTTATGTAGATGATGCTATAAAACAATTCCACTCCATTCCCACCCTCGCATTCTGTTGCTCTGTTATTGTATGTTCCAATATGTTTTCTCTAGAATGTTTGTTAATCTGTAATATAGCGTATAACATTAATTTTCTTTGTGTCTGATTATTTTTCTAGTATTAGTATTCATTGTAATAATTATTGGGAGTAGAAATAAGGTTTATAGAGGCAAGTTGACCATCTTGTGTAGAAATTTTTAAAGAGTTTGTGTACATGAGAGGGAGTGCGATTCAAAACAAGGGAACACGCGGAAGAGTTCCCATATCCACTCTCACACCTTTGTCAGCTTAAGAAGCCTTTTTCAACTTCTCATATTGATTATACTGCTGCTAACAAGTGAGTCCATAATCGGTGTTGAGAGAGATAAGTAGAGAAGATCAAATATTGTTACAATGTAGTCTTTTTGTGTTATAGCCATTGGAGGAACAAACCTCCAGCCGGCATATCTTTTATCACTCTAAGAAAAGGCCTATTAACTGGGTATACCTTGTAACTTGCCTTATTATGATAGTTAAATGATGCCTGTATAGTGTATGATTATAGTAAATTGTAAGAATAGTGATAATTTAAGGTGCAATGACTGTTACTTTTGACTCATGTGACCTACCCTAATACTTCTTATTTCTAACCTATAACTTTCCTAACCTCTCTTTTATGCTAATACTCTTTTACTAAATATCTACTACTTATGTTTAACTATGTTTATTCTCTGTAAGTTGCCTGTCACATGTAACTGAACTTAACCTAGCTTATATATGTTTTTACTATTTTTGTACCACTATTTTATTTTCCTCTGTCTTATTCATACTAGCCTATGTTTCATGTTTATTCTGTGTATAACATATATGTTCATTCTTTTTTTTGTGTATTATAATTGTGTTAAGTTATACTGTTTGTTTACTGTATTTCAGCTGTCTTATTTTTATGTAAAATCTTGAATTGTTTTTGATATGCCATTTTTTATTGTTTTCATAATTTTTTTATTATATTCCATTCTTATATTTTTTTTCAAGATCTTGTTTTGTTTGTAGAAGTTCTTGTTTGTGTATTTTGTGACTAAACCTGAAAATGATTTTTAGGTCTTAGCAGCAACCAGGCACCCCCCAAAGATATGCCTCCAAAGTAGGAGAGATCCACCAGAGACACTGATGAGAGGAGAGTGCTAGAGAGACCTTGAACACTATAGCCCTGGAGGATCAGACCAGACTTGAAATCTGGGATTTGGAAGGTCTCAGGATTATCCCAAAGCAGGAATGTATCAAGACTATTTAAACCTCAGTATGGAAAGTAATGGAGTCCCTTGGGAACTATGTGGGGAGGTGGTTTTGACAGCAGTAAGCCAGTCCTGCTAATAAGAATTGAGTATTTGTTGATAGAATTGTTTGGTGTATCAATACTTTCGGATACCCTTGTAATGTGATTATTAAATTGTAAGTGGTTATAGCTGGGTATGTTTTACTTCCCCCTTTGAGCCATGTATACAAGGTCCATGTGTTAGAGATTAAATTAAATAACCTATTGATGTTATCATTTTTCTGTGGAGAGTCAAGCCCTGATAAGGTGCCTACTGCTCGTGTTTTCAGGCCATGCTACCCTAAGAGCCAGTACTTATCAGGACCCCTATCTTGTTTTAACTATCCTGTATTATTTCTCACTGGGTTTTCTCCTGCTCTAACCCAAACTTATTGGTTTTCTCCCTTCTCCTATGACTATCGTTTCTTTTATCCCTTCCACTATTAAAAGAGCAGGTGGTGGCAGCATACTCCCAAGAGAATAGACCGCTACCGTCTATTCTCCCATATTCTAGTAATGTTCCCTTTTTATTTGATCTCTATATTCTCCTATTTTTTTGTCCACTCCGAGTCTCTACCTGAGGGAACAGACAATATGGCATCGTCTGGTGTTCTGTCGACCCCAGGGTGGGGCTGGGGTGGTAGCTGCATTTCAGTAGGGGTTCATCTGCTTTTGATAATTTGATGGTGTTGTTTTTAGCTATCTTATTATTTCCTAGAATTGCAGATAGGGTCTTCCAGGTCTTTTTCATATCACCTTTTATGTTCTGGAGTCTGTTCTCATAATACAATTTTTTTTATCTTCTTATCAGGCTGGTAAGGATTGATGAGTAGCGTTTGAATTGTTCTCTGGTTATTAGACCCCTTCTGTATTGTTTTTCATATTGATGCCTTTTGTTAATGGATTTAAGGATGTTGGGTGTTAGCCAGGGATTGTTAAGTCTCTTAGCTGTGATCTGTTTAGTTTTTTTAGGGCAATGTTTGTTATAGAGGTGGTGGGTTTTGTTAAGGAAATTCTTGATGCATTCATTAGTATCTGTATATGTTTCTAACTCATTATGCCAGTCAATGTTAATCATAGCTGTTATAAAGTTATTTACAGCTGACTCATTATGTAGTCTGAAGGTAACTTTTGTAATATCTAGGGGCAATTTACTAAGGTTGGTTATGAGAAAGGTCGGATAGTGGTCTGTGGTGTTGTCTGTGATTATGCCTGATTTTAGAGGGGATATAGTGTTAGTCCAGATGTGGTCTAGTAATGAGGTACTAGTCTCGGAGATTCTTGTAGGTTTTGATATTGTTGGTAGTAACAAGCAGTTGCTCATAGTGTTTGTGAATTCTGTTACTTGTGGGTCCTGGTCATGTAGGAGATTTATATTGAAATCTCCTGTGAGCAGCAAATGGTCTTTGTTCATGTGTGCATCAGTTATCAGGTTTCCTAGTTTTTCACTAAAATGGTGAATGTTTGACTGTGGTAATCTGTAGATGTTTATCACTGTGAGGGTTTTTTGCAGGTCTTTTGATTTAAATTTAGCTATAATATATTCTCCATGCTCATCCCTTATGCAAGAGTTATTGATACATTCAAGTTGATCTGAGTAATATATAGCTATTCCACCCCCTCGCTGATCTGTCCTACAGTTGTGAATGGCTGTGTAACCTGGGATGGCATAGACATCTGTAGTATTAGGCTTTAGCCAGGTCTCAGTGAGTGTGATGATTGACATATTGGTCTGGAGGGATTGGAGTAGTGCTGTGAGGTCATCATAATGTTTGCTTAAAGATCTAACATTGTAATTGAAGATAGTTATGTTATTGTTATCTCTGAGTAATGTCTTTGCTTGATCTGCTGTGTAATAGTTGCAGTTGCTGTTGGAATCATGTAAGTCATTTAATAATAGGTTGATATCAGGATCAATTCCTGTAATCACAAGATTTGATGTGATTCTATAACTAGACCTGAGAACAATGGATAATACTAAACTTAATAATATGGTACTAGATTAAATTCTTAGTAACTATTGGATTATTACAAATTTTTAATAATTGTTCACAGAGATATAAGATATTTGACAGAGTTCTTGGCACTTGAATTTGTACCTTAGTTAATTTATACAAATGCAATTAATTGAACTATGGTAGTTATTCTAAAGCTAGGAATAAAGGAGCTTGGGAAAATAATAGTAACAATGAAAGTAAAGTAATTTAGTACCTGAGTTAGCACTTTAATTATTATAATAAAAATTAATATAAGAACTGTGGCAGATATTTTTAAAAAAGAAATAAAAAACTAGGGAATATAATAGTAAACAATGAGAGTAAACACTTTAGGGAATATAATAGTAAACAAAAAGAGTAAAACACTTTAGCACCAGAATTAGCACCTTAATTATCTTTTAAAGCTTCAAGTAAAGGAGTTATTGGATGAAAGGCAGTACTAGGTATTGATTTGTTGGGAACTATTTCAAGAGAATATATAAATGGGGATTAAATTACATTGTGTATGAGGTAGTTGGTACTAGCTAGTAAAGTTAGTACAAAAAATTGCACAATAATGTAGTAGTAACATACATTAATACACCACACGTATATTATGTGTTGAGGACAATTGGCTAATCAGTAATGGTAATGTCAGCTTGTCTAAGGAAGTTGGTGAGATCACGTTCGTTTGATATAGAAAATTGCTGACCTGTTGATACTTTTCGAACTAGTATTTTCCCATCACGAGCGAAGCACTGATGGATTTTGTTCTCCAGTTTAAGTTTTCTCAACCTAAACAGAAGGTTTTGACGTTTCCTGGTTAGGCACTCATTGATGTATACTCCATTTTTCACTCTAATTGCTGATTTAATTAGGTCCTTTTTTGTATCATATGAATGAAGTCTGATCATTATACTAGGTTTACCTTGTTTTCCTAGCAATCGTGTTTCTTTGATTTCATTACTTTGCACATTAACTTGTAGGTGGTCTTGTAATATGTTGATAGCAGTTTCCTTGCACTGGGATTGAGTTATGTCTCTGGGAATGTGGTTGCTGTTTATTATAACTGCATCAGACAAGTTATCTTGTTCGGTTTTGTCATCTTGAAAATCAAGATACATGTATTCATCAAGTCGAGTGTATACATAAGTACAGTTATTATACATAGTATAAATACCTAGGATAACCAAAAAATTCCAGGCAAAGTGCTATACTACAATGCTTGTAGATATAAGACATAATAAGCATGACTGGAAAGTAATATGCTTTGTCATGTCATTTCTGCATCGTGTATAATACCTGTTCGTTTATGAGCCACACTCTGAGACTGAGACAGACGGAAAGATACACACACAGGCAGACAGAAAGACAGATAAGTTGAGCTAGACAGATAGACAGACAGATAGACAGACAGATAGATAGACAGACAGACAGACAGACAGATAGATAGATAGACAGACAGACAGATAGACAGACAGATAGACAAATAGACAGACAGACAGATAGATAGACAGATACAGACAGTGAAAACAAAGCTAGGGTTCCCTGCTACATTCATCAATGTCATTGGACTGTCAGTGTTATCTGACACTTGTCATAACACCATTCTTCAAGGAGTTTCATATTATACTCCAGGCACACATAGGCAGGCAGAGAGAAAGACAGATAAGCAGAGCTAGACAGATAGATAGACAGACACATAGATAGACAGACAGATAGATAGAAAGACAAATAGATGGACAGACAGATAGATGGACAGACAGATAGATAGACAGACAGACAGATAGACAGACAGATACAGACAGTGAAAACAAAGCGAGGGTTCCTTGCACACATTCATTCATCAATGTCACTGCCTCATTAGTAGTTACCTGACAATTGTCATAACACCATTCTTCAAGGAGTTTCATATATACTCCAGGATGTCTAAAACATTGCTGGGACCTATAAATACTTCATATATATTTATAGACAATAGTAAATGACCAACGCAGGTGAAATTGTTCACCTGTTGGTGTCAATGGGGACTATTTGAGTACTATTTCAGTACCTAATACGATTAGTGTTAGAACAAAGATTGGCTATGAAATCGCAAGAACTATTATAAATTGTAATTACCAGAACATAAAAATTGTATAAATTAAAATAAAAACTAAAAAAAAGTATACGGCATTACTTCTGCAAGCGGCAGGACTTGATGATGCCGTCAGGTGAGCATCCAGCACCAACTTGTCGGGCTTATATCTCGGTAAGTACTGGCCATAAAATTTTTTTAGCCTATCCTGTTTATAAAATGTCTCTTCTTTTAAAATTTTTTTTTTTTTTTTTTAAATATTCAGAGAAAAGGGCGAGTGAACGAGATCTACGTGTGGACAGTTAAAGGGTTAATGGGGATATGGTGTTAGCCCAGATATGGTCTAATAGAGGGGCACAGGTCTCAGAGATTCTTGTAGGTTTTGTTACGTCGGGGCAGCAAGCAGTTGTTCATAGTGTTTGTGAATTCAGTTCTTGTGGGTCCTGATCTTGTAGGAGGTTTATATTGAAGTCTCCTGTGAGGATTAAGTGGTCTTTGTTCATGTGTGCATCAGTAATCATACTTCCTAATTTTTCACTAAATTGTTTAATATTTGACTGTGGTAATCTATAGCTTTTATAACTGTGAGAGGTTTTAGGTATTTGGATTTAAACTTAGCTATTATATACATGTATGTGATTTTATTCCAAGTTCGGTCTCATTTGGGCTACCCAAAACATTTCCCCCCTGGTTTAATATCTCGTGAGTTGATTCCTGAATGTAGCACAAGGAGCGGGCTCCATTTACCACAGAAGTTGCATGTAATCCATCCAGTGGAACGTTTGTTTTTTTGGGTGCATATTACACAGGATTTCATGATTGATTTTGTTGGTTGTTTTACTGTATATTCTACTAATAGTTTCCCCGGGAAGTGGTGATCCGTCTATTTGTATCGTATCTATTTTATTTGCATGTGTAAGTGTTTGGACAATCCGTTTATTGTTATTGTTTGGGTGTTTGAAAAGACCACCTAAAACCCGTCCGCTATTGAACCCGACAAGGATACCAGTTTTGAATCCGGTCATTGGTTCCCTTATTTCTTTGATCTGACGCAATCCAATATCACTTTTAATGGATCCTGTAGGGATATTTTGGGTTACTCGAGACAGACCACTGGAAGATGATTAAACAGAGTAATAATGATCAGTTTGATACAAAAAGTATAACTTGTGTGTTGGAGAAAAATCTGGTGCTCCTGGCAGCCCTACTATGACGGAGGGCTGTACCTCTGGCACCTTGGTTTACCTCTGGCACCCTGTTTACTTCTGGCCCCCGGTTAACCTCACCCTGGTTTACCACCTGGGGTTTAGGCATTATGGATCACTGTACTGGGTTTAGTTTTTCTAGTTTTTTCTACTTCCACCACAAACTGCTGTTTTTCACTATGGTTGACTGGATGATATACGGACTTATGTTGTTGAAATTGTTCACTGACAACTCACAACTCGACACTGTATCGTATTTTTCGAGCTGGACAATTTACGTATTTTCTCAAGATTGTGCACCTATTCGTATTTCGATAGAAATTCTTTATATCAATGTAATCACTAGATTTTGGTCAGGTACACTAGCAGATTAAATTATCAATACAGCTGACCTGCGTGGTAAGGACCCACGATCGCTGGCAACTGATTTCAAATACGAAACTCTTTGGCCTAACACTTCACTTTAACATTTATAACCTTATCTGTATACTACGGCACCACTGTGATATTCACTATAACAGTTATATCTATACCTTATTTCAGGAGACTTTCTTTTCCCCTGACAAATATTTGTTCTCTTTTTTTATTTCAACGAACTTAGGCCTAAGTTCCCTCTGGGAGTATGGCACTGCTGTGTTTTTTACGCACTAATTCCCTTTTGACTCAGTATAACTGTTTTCTGCCTGATTAGTTCTGAGCACTGGAGGAATGTACCTTATAAGATCACTGGAGGAATGTACCTTATAAGATCACTGGCACAGTTTTAAGGTTCTAGCACATTAAAGAGACCGCGAAAACACGAAAAAACGGAGTAAGGCGGACACGGGGGATATCCTGAGGGTGGAGGTGGGAAGACAGTGCCTGTACTCTGGAAGGTAAGCGAGGATATTACAGTTCTGGTGGTGGGAAGTACAGTACCTGTACCTGAAGGAAGATTGAGGATGTTACAGTTCTGGAGGTGGGAAGTACGGACCTGCACTATGAAGGATGAGTGAGGATGTTACAGTTCTGAGGTGGGAAGTACAGTACCTGTACCTGAAGGATGAGTGAGGATGTTACCATCCTGGAGGTGGAAGTACAGTACCTGCACTCTGAAGGATGAGTGAGGGGATTGCAGTCAGAAGATAATCTAAATTATATCAGCACAACTTCTGTTAAGACAGTGATTGAATGAATGATGGTGAATGTGTGAACTTCTTTGGGTCACCGTGTCTCAGGACACAGAAATTGCAATTAGAATTATGTTTAATTTTTTAATTTTCTGCCATAAGAATTCCTCAACATTTTTGGCCTGCTTCCTAGCTCAAACTACAGGCATCATAGGCCTAGCAACAGGGTCATGGGCCCAGCAACAGGATCATGGGCATAGGTACAGGATCATGGGCCTAGCAACAGGATCATGGGCCTAGCAAGGACATGGGCCTAGCAACAGGGATCATAGGCCTAGCAACAGGGATCATAGGCCTAGCAACAGAGATCATAGGCCAGCAACAAGGATCACACTCCTAGCAACAGGTATCATAGGCCTGTCCGTGGGGACGTTGACCCCTGAAACCCCTCCAGGTATAGCAACAGGGATCAGAGGCCTAGCAACAGGGATCAGAGGCCTAGCAACAGGGATCAGAGGCATAGCAACAGGGATCATAGGCCTAGCAACAGGGATCACAGGCCTAGCAACAGGGATCATAGGCCTAGCAACAGGGATCATAGGCCTAGAACAGGTATCATAGGCCTAGCAACAGGGATCATAGGCCTAGAAACAGGGATCATAGGCCTAGCAACAGGGATCAGAGGCCTAGCAACAGGGATCAGAGGCCTAGCAACAGGGATCAGAGGCCTAGCAACAGGGATCAGAGGCCTAGCAACAGGGATCAGAGGCCTAGCAACAGGGATCAGAGGCCTAGCAACAGGGATCTGAGGTCTAGCAACAGGAATCACAGGCCTAGCAACAGGGATCACAGGCCCAGCAACAGGGGTCACAGGCCCAGTAACAAGGATCACACTCCTAGCAACAAGGATCACACTCCCAGCAACAAGGATCACACTCCTAGCAGCAAGGATCACAGTCCCAGCAACACGGATCACACTCTAGCAACAAGGATCACACTCCCAGCAACAAGGATCACACTCCCAGCAACAAGGATCACTCCTAGCAACAAGGATCACTCTCCTAGCAACAAGGATCACACTCTAGCAACAAGGATCACACTCCTAGCAACAAGGATCACACTCTAGCAACAAGGATCACACTCCAGCAACAAGGATCACATCCTAGCAACAAGGATCACACTCCTAGCAGCAAAAATCACACTCCTCAGCAAAGGATCACACTCCATCAAAAGGATCACACTCCTAGCAACAAGGCTATCACACTCCTAGCAACAAGGATCACTCTCCTAGCAGCAAGGATCACACTCCTAGCAACAAGGATCACACTCCTAGCAACAAGGCTATCACACTCCTAGCAACAAGGATCACACTCCTAGCAGCAAGGATCACACTCCCATCAAAAAGGATCACACTCCCATCAAAAAGGATCACACTCCTAGCAACAAGGATCACACTCCTAGCAACAAGGCTATCACACTCCTAGCAACAAGGATCACACTCCTAGCAACAAGGATCACACTCCTAGCAGCAAGGATCACACTCCTAGCAGCAAGGATCACACTCCTAGCAGCAAGGATCACACTCCCAGCAGCAAGGATCACACTCCCATCAAAAAGGATCACACTCCTAGCAACAAGGCTATCACACTCCTAGCAACAAGGATCACACTCCTAGCAACAAGGATCACACTAATAGCAACAAGGCTATCACACTAATAGCAACAAGGATCACACTCCTAGCAACAAGGATCACACTCCTAGCAGCAAGGACCACACTCCTAGCAGCAAGGATCACACTCCCAGCAACAAGGATCACACTCCTAGCAACAAGGATCACACTCCTAGCAACAAGGTTCACACTCCTAGCAACAAGGATCACACTCCTAGCAACAAGGATCACACTCCTAGCAACAAGGATAACACTCCTAGCAACAAGGATCACACTCCTAGCAACAAGGATCACACTCCCAGCAACAAGGATCACACCTAGCAACAAGGATCACACTCCCAGCAACAAGGATCACACTCCTAGCAACAAGGATCACACTCCTAGCATCAAGGTTCACACTCCTAGCAACAAGGATCACACTCCTAGCAACAAGGATAACACTCCTAGCAACAAGGATCACACTCCTAGCAACAAGGATCACACTCCTAGCAACAAGGATCACACTCCTAGCAGCAAGGATCACACTCTTAGCAGCAAGGATCACACTCCCAGCAACAAGGATCACACTCCTAGCAGCAAGGATCACACTCCCAGCAGCAAGGATCACACTCTTAGCACAAGGATCACACTCTAGCAACAAGGATCACACTCCTAGCAACAAGGATCACACTCCTAGCAACAAGGATCACACTCCTAGCAACAAGGATCACACTCCTAGCAGCAAGGATCACACTCTTAGCAGCAAGGATCACACTCCCAGCAACAAGGATCACACTCCTAGCAGCAAGGATCACACTCCCAGCAGCAAGGATCACACTCTTAGCAGCAAGGATCACACTCCTAGCAACAAGGATCACACTCCTAGCAACAAGGATCACACTCCTAGCAACAAGGATCACACTCCTAGCAACAAGGATCACACTCCTAGCAGCAAGGATCACACTCCTAGCAACAAGGATCACACTCCCAGCAACAAGGATCACACTCCTAGCAGCAAAGATCACACTCCCAGCAGCAAGTATCACACTCCTAGCAGCAAGGATCACACTCCTAGCAACAAGGATCTCACTCCTAGCAGCAAGGATCACACTCCCAGCAACAAGGATCACACTTCTAGCAGCAAGGATCACACTTCTAGCAGCAAGGATCACACTCCCAGCAACAAGGATCACACTCCTAGCAACAAGGATCACACTCCTAGCAACAAGGATCACACTCCTAGCAACAAGGATCACACTCCAGCAACAAGGATCACACTCCCAGCAACAAGGATCACACTCCCAGCAACAAGGATCACACTCCTAGCAACAAGGATCACACTCCTAGCAACAAGGATCACACTCTAGCAACAAGGATCACACTCTAGCAACAAGGATCACACTCTAGCAACAAGGATCACACTCCTAGCAACAAGGATCACACTCTAGCAACAAGGATCACACTCCTAGCAACAAGGATCACACTCCTAGCAACTAGGATCACACTCCTAGCAGCAAGGATCACACTCCTAGCAGCAAGGATCACACTCCTAGCAGCAAGGATCACACTCCTAGCAACAAGGATCACACTCCTAGCAACAAGGATCACACTCCTAGCAACAAGGATCACACTCCCAGCAACAAGGATCACACTCCCAGCAACAAGGATCACACTCCAGCAACAAGGATCACTCTAGCAGCAAGGATCACACTCCTAGCAGCAAGGATCACTCCTAGCAACAAGGATAACACTCTAGCAACAAGGATCACATCCCAGCAACAAGGATCACACTCCCAGCAACAAGGATCTACACTCCAGCAACAAGGATCACATCCTAGCAACAAGAATCACACTCCCAGCAACAAGGATCACTCAGCAACAAGGATCATACTCCTAGCAACAAGGATCACATATACATGTAGTGTTAATTAAATCTTCATTTTAACATTACTCTTTATATTTATATTCTCCTTTTAACATAAATACTGTAGTGTTATGTTTAATTCTTCATTTTAACATGAATACTGTAGTATTATGTTTAATTCTTTATTTTAACATAAATACTGTAGTGTTATGTTTAATTCTTCATTTTAACATAAATACTGTAGTGTTAAGTTATCTTTAATTCATTTTAACATTAAATAATGTGTTAATAATACCCTCATTTTAACATTAAATACCAAATTTTTATGTTCACAAACAGAAGAGAGAGGACACTTTTAACTTGCTATTATATATCACAAATTTAACCTGTAATGACAAATTTAACCCATTAACTGTCAGGTTGTTGATCAATGCCTCTCCGCTAGCACTCCAAATACAGTCATACCTCGTGTTACGATGCTGTCATCTTACGATATTTTCGAGTAACGATATTTATAACGTAAAAAAAATGATTGCGAGTAACGATGTTTGCTTCGTGTAACAACATTCGTACCGGACGTGTCCGCGTGGCGCCCAGCTGAGCGCGCACTCCAGGGAGCGTCAGTGTGCTATTGTTTACAAGCGAGAGCGACCACCCACCCACACCCACGCATTCATACCAGTATATTGTCATTATTCCACTGTTTTTAGTGCTTGCAACTACTAAATAAGCTACCATGGGTCCAAGGAAAGATCCTAGTGGTACGATAGAACATGTACGATAGAACTGAAGAAGGAGATAATAGAAAAATATGAAAGTGGAGTGCGTATCAGTGAGCTGGCCAGGCTGTATGGTAAAGCCTTTTCTACCATCGCTACCATTGTGGCCAAGAAAAATTCACGTAAAATCAAGGAAGCTATTGTTGCAAAAGGTTCATCTGTGATCACAAAACACAGACCACAAGTGCTGGAAGATGTGGAAAGGTTGTTGTTGGTGTGGATCAACGAGAAACAGCAGGAGATACTGTCGGAGGCAATAATATGTGAAAAGCAAGGCAGTTGCATGATGATCTCATTAAGAAAATGCCTGCAACGAGTGCTGAAGTGAGGAATTTAAAGCCAGCAGAGGCTGGTTTCA